>ML804192.1:239352-262673 GCA_009831015.1 Picea engelmannii | reverse complement strand
AAAAGGTTATTGCAAATTTGGCATGGATAAGACTTGAGCATCGCTAATTTTCTCTTTCAATTTTTCAAATTCTCTTTGTTGTGTCTTACCCTAATGAAATCTCTTTCCTTTGGCATCCACAACAAGTAATGGAGTTTCTACCACAGAGAAGTTTACAATGAATTTTCTTATATACTAAGATACTCCCATGAAACTCCCAACTTTTGTCACGTCAATGGGAACATACCATTGGATGATCACCACAATCTTCTTTGGATATACCCTTAGCTCTCCTCCTCAAATCATGTGTCCAAGATATATCAAGGAAGTCTTTCCAAACTCACACTTCTTCAAGTTTGCAATCAATTTATTCTGTTAACGTCAGAAGTCACTCCTGGATTTCAGTAGGAGCAAAGCCTGACGCCCATCAGTTTAATTTCACGTTTTGTTTAATGAGGTGATCAAATGGAGGTTAACTCAAGACGATGTAGCTCTAACTCCGAAACTAGGCCAAGAATGCATGGGCAGGTGAGGTCTTGCATGAACTTCAGACAGTGAGGTGTAGTAAGGGTGAGTAGGGGAAAGACTTATATCAGGGAGATGCGAAGTTCTGTGGTAAACATCAGGTTTCTAACAGACTGTAGAAGAAGGCATCCAAACAGAAGATCTTATTGCGCTCAAACATAGAAAACCAGAGAATACAATAATGCATAAATAAATCCTTTATCATGACATAATTGCAATGATCCACATGAATCATTCGTTCACGAACTCTCTTAGCATGAGACTTAAATTAGACGAAGTAAGAAAGATTGTCTGTCATAAAGCAAGAAATCTCATATGCAGCTACATAACCAAAGAACTAGAGTTTGTGCTAAAACTTTACAATTGGGAGCTCTGCTCTACCATCGATCATTACAAAATGGAAAAAATGCCTATATATACTCTTCCCTTCCTTTCACCTAGCAGAGGCATCTCAAAAATTTCAATGGATGGCATCACCTCAATCAAATATGGCCTGCATTGCTCTGTCATATGCTACCTTAATTCGGCATGGCCCGCGCCAGAGGTAGTTGAACCCTTTGAATGTTGACTTGGCGTGTGCAGGTTCTTTTGGCGAGTTGAATACTAGGTGTGGCTTCCCTGAGGAGAAATGGTACAGAAGACCCTCCCAGGTAGAATTTCGACAGGGACCTCCATACTTTGCAATAAATGAGCGAGGTGTGGTTTGAACCACCCTCTCTTTTATTCATTAATCTCCAACAGGTACTGGGATTTAGCTCACGTCGAATCGACATCTGGAGTATCACAATGCCTTCCTTATGAGATTTAGCTCAATGCTTCGGGGCCCGAGTGGCCAAATGAAAAACATAAGCGCCCCTCCTCCAGGCATGTTCTCTTACGACCAAGCGCCAGAACCATGGGCCTAATCCTGGGTGCTATTGGAAATTTGGGGTTCGGGGTTTCGAAATGCATGAAACGAGGGGTGCCTGCTCCTTGAAGCCCCGATCTGTGATATGATGATAGGCTTGCCACCTGTCCCAATGAGATCGGATGGTCTAGATTCGCTTTGACCCATGGCGCTTCCCCTTGCTAAACCCCGAGCAACTGGTCAGCCTCGAAAACCCGATGGTCGTCGATCCGCTTCTATGGATGGATCTCGGCCACCGATGGCAAAACTTCACCTGCTCGCTTGACTTGCTGCCAAAAAATGGGATTCTCCTATGTTACGCTCGGGTGCTTCCCATGCAAACTGCAGACCTGGGTATGCCTAACCCCAAGACAAGAAATATCACTAACATTAGGCTCCATGGGGGATAAAGTCATCCCTGCGATGCTCTAAGAAATCCTTCCATAGATTCAGTGCCTTGCTATTGGGCTATGGAGTCACTTATTAAGTCGAAAACATGTAAAAAGAAAATACACAAAGGTAAAAAGGACAATATTTACAAACAGAGGAGCCGTCTAAGGCTCAAATAAAACATTTTTTCAGAAAATGCCCATTCACTGGGCTGTTGAAAACCTCTTCACCCTCCAAATCCTGCAACCCGTATGTGTTGTTGGAGAAAATATCAGAGATTTTGAAGGGGGCGATCTAGAGAGCGTCGAACTTGCTGTGCTTGCCTTTATCCTGTCTGGGTGTGTCCCACTTAAATACCAAATCCCCCATCTCGAACTCCTTTTTCCTAACCTTCCTGTCAAAATCCTGTTTGATCTTCTGCTGATGACTATAAGCTTCATCCCTTACTTGTTCTCTAATCTACTGCACTTCCACTATCTGATGAATTCTTCTGATCATATGATATGGTTCTCCCTTGTAGTCTTGAAATAACTTCGCCACAGGTAAGGCAAGATGAGTAGGGAAAACCGCCTCTGCTCCATAGACTAGTTGAAACGACGAAGTGCCCAGAGACTTCTTCGTTGTGATACGATCGGCCCACAGAGAAAATTTCAACTTTGAATTCTAGGCTCTTTTGTTATCTTCTAACAATCTTTTGATGATCTTTATCAGGCTTTTGTTGGAGGATTCCGCTAAACCATTTCCCTGGGGATAGTAGGGGGTGGAGTGAATTAGCGAGATCTGGAACTGCTCACAGAACTTAATTAGAGGTTCAGATTTGAAAGAAGCAGCGTTATCGGTGACGATCCTGCTGAGATAGCCAAATCTGGCTATGATATCCTCCAGGAAGCTGATAACTACTTTGTGTGATGCGCTTATGGTGGGGACAACTTCTATCCACTTGGTGAAATAATTTGTTGCAGTCAGGATCCATCTGTGATAACCACTTGAGGGAGGATGAATTTCTTCGATGAAGTCCAACCCCCACTGTTGAAAAGGTGCTGAAGCTACTATGGGTTTTAATGGCAACGATTTGAGTTGTTGTTTTCCTGAGAACTTTTGGCATTTGATGCAAGCTTTGATCTCCCTGTAAACAATAGGGAATAAAGTGGGCTAGTAATATGCAACTCGGAGTATCTTGTGGGTTGTGGTCTTCCATAAATGATGACCTCCTCAAAGGCCGCTATGAAAATCAAGCGTAACCTTCTGGGCCTCCTGCGGGTCCAGGCATCTCAAAAATACCCCTAGAGGGTCTTTCCAGTACAAGTTTTGGTCAATGAGGCAATACCTGACCGCCTTGAGCTTTAGAGCCCTCGCTTTGATTTTTCCCATTCCATCAGGAGGCTTCAACTCCTACAGAAAATACAGAATGTCACGATACCAGGCACATTCTGCCAGCGATAAGCCATCTTGAGAGCATTGGCTGGGTGATTTAGCTTGCTGAGATCCTAGGCGAGTATTGATAAAACTAACTCCCAAAGCTTCGCAGTTGGATTCAACCAGTAGCTTGGATAAACCTTGCCCCTTAACCAACTTGGTGGGCTTTATCTCTAAGTCAAATTCCATAATTTTAGCGATCCATCGACCTCTTTTCCCATCTACGTCGGGTTGTAAAAGGATGTCCTTCACGGAAGTTGAAGGAACGTATGCTATTACTTTTGAATGCAAGACATAGACTCTGAAAGATTTAAGAGCTTTCACTAAGGCATAGGCCTGTTTCTCCATGATCTCATACCTGCTCTCTGCGCCTCTTAACGCCCTACTGAAGAAGGCGATGGGCTGCTCACGCCCTTCCTCATTTTTCTGCAGTAAGACCGCTGCCACTGTATCACAGGAAGCAAAAGAAAAAATCAGGAAATCCTTGGAATAATTGGGACTGATTAGCATAGGAACCTCAGTCAATGCCTTTTTTATTCGGTCAAAAGATGCCCGAGGCTCAGCGGTCCATTTCACTTTGTTTCCTTTCTGAGCATTGTTGTGATGTGTCTTACCAGTTCAACAAAATTTGAGACGAATCTCATCAGGAAGTTAATCTTTCCTAGAAATGCCTGGACCTCATTTTTAGACCTGGGAAGTGATAGGGTTTGAATCACCTCCACTCTGCTGGGATCAATTCTTACTCCTTCCGCCGATACTATATGGCCTAGCAGCTTGCCCTCCATCATAGCGAACAGGGACTTCTTGGGATTTAGGGAAAGACCAAATCTCCGACACTTCGAGAAAACTTTCCTTAAGTGACAGCGGTGCTCTTTATCAGACCTCGAGAAGACCGTGATGTCATCTAGGTAGATCACTACGAACTGGTCTTTTTCTCCGATGAAGGCTATATCCATGGCTCGCTGAAACATTGCTCCTGCATTCATCAACCCAAATGGCATTTTGGCATACATGAATGTGCCCCAAGGAGTGGTGAATGTTGTTTTTTCTCTGTCCTCAGGCATGATCGATACCTGATTATAGATGGAAAACCCGTCGATCATAGATATCCTGGATGCACCAGTTACCCTTTGCAGTATGTGTTCCATCTTAGGTAGGGGGTAATTTTCCTTCTTCGATCTTCTATTCAGATTACTGAAATCAACACAAAGCCTGATTTCTCCAGTTTTCTTCCTTACCAGAACCAAATTGGCCACCCATTCGGAATATCTCAAGGGGACGATGATCTGTACATCTAATAGCTTCTTGACTTCCTTTTCCATGACCGGCAGCAACATGGGATTTATCTGTCTCAGCTTCTGCCTGAATGGCTTAGCTTCTTCCTTCAACGGGATTTTGTGTTCAATGACAGATGTGTCGTATCTCTTGAGGTCTTTGTAGGTCCAAGCGAACACATCGGCAAACTCTCTCAGCAACTCCATGTACTCGGCCCTCTGTTCACTCGTCAGGCTGCTTGATAATCTGACAAACTTGGGCTCTTCCTGCGTGCCAATGTTGCATTCGGCTGTATCAACATCTTCATTCGAGACCTTTCCCTTTACTGCCAGATCGTTCCCATCGAACAGTCCTTCTAAAGGAACTAATCCTCTCAGGATATGATTTCTAGGCAACTGGATAATCTGATGATTAGCAATTTTGTTTAAAAACACCTCAGGGTGAGGGTCACCTTCTAGATCGAGATCTTGATCAATGTGTACCGCAAAAAAATCATCAACTGATTTGAGAAACCTTTTGAGTTCTGAATCATCCTCAAACACCTTCCAATGCTTGACATTGTCCAGCACCGAGGGCCTATATCTTATATCAACATCATTTTTTACCATAGGCGACAGAGGAAATTTGAGAAAACTAGCTGAGACAACTAAAGAATCGGCCAAAGTATTTTCTCACCTTGGAATGAAAGAAATGTTAAAAGCCAAGAAGAAATTATCAATAAGGTCCCATACTTCATTCCGATAATTTCTGAGCCAGGGATTATTGGCACGATAAGCATTCCTTACCTGCTGAATAATCAACTCGGCATCTCCGAATATTTCTATCTCTTTAATTCCCATTTCCTTTGCGGCCCTCATACCCAGAACAAGAGCTTCATACTCTGCCACGTTGTTGGTGGCTTCGAATTCCATCTTGTATGACAGGGACACGGCTTCTTGACAAGGTGATATGAAAACCACTCCAGCGCCAACGCCTTCGTTAGAAGAAGCTCCGTCAAAAAACATCTTCCACACAGAGGGGCTTTGAGGGGAAATCGGATGATCAGGGCTGGGATGTTTTCTGATTAGTAAAGAGATTTCAAGGGCATCGGTAAGCTGCAGCAAACTAGACCCCAAGTCAGTGTCCAGTGCAAAGATGGGGTGATTGGTGGGGTCTGCTTCATCACTGACAATATAGGCTAGATGGGATTCTCTGTATAACCTACTTTGTTCCCCTCTGAAGAACGGAATGGTGGCGTATGTGAGATCCATCTATAGTGTCCCTCCAATATTTTTAATCCACGATCTAGATAATAGCATACCAAATTCAGGGGGAACGTCGGCTACCACAATATCCATGACCACACTTTTCATGGGCAGCTGAAACTGGGAAACCACCAGGTCTTTGATGACTCCTAGACACTGCACTCTCCTTGAATCGAAAGAATATAAATCATGATAAGTTCTTGTCACCTCCAGTCCCAATTCTTCCATGACTATTTTTGGCATAAGGTTATGGGAAGCCCCTGAATCCATGAGTCAGTTATGCAGCACTTTATCATGTATGTTCAGGGATGTGTAGAAGGGGGGGGATGAGTCATCTCTATATTCTACCATGGGGCCTAAGATGACGGCTGGCTTCTCATCTTGAAGGTTTACTGAGTCAGAGGGGGGCTGGGGGGACTCAGATTATAGCAGCTTGGAGAGGGATCTTTTAAAATCTGCGTTTTTAACTAGCTCTGAGAGGGGGACGGGGATCCTAATCTTTTGAATTTCATGTTAAAAATTAAAGGATGGAATGGGCTTAGGAGCTTCCCTTACCTCGGTGATGGGTTCTTTGACTGTTGGCAAAGCGCTCTGAGCTCTTTTATCTTTAGTAGCGACTGTTGTAGATCTAGTAGGTCTTTCTGCTATGAGGGGTTGGTCTGGGCTGTCAAAGTCTCCTTCTTTCCTTCTCGACCTGAGATTATATATGTTAGAAGTGTGACCGACCCTTTGTTCTTTCCCCAACTCATGAATTTGAGCGCTCATCAGGGATTCTTCATATGCGAACTGCGTTAAATGGGGAAAAGGGGGAGTTTCTTCAATACAGTGAATTTCAGGGCCAAACTCGTCTATCTCCTCTCTTTCCTCATGATCAACTAGGTTGTTTTGGAGGGGGGTTTGAACCCTTTGATCTTCTCTGTCTTTTCCCCTTCATTCCCTCAGGAAAACCTGAGGCATATTATCAGTAGGTCATCTGAAACCTCTATTATCAGTGTTCTAGGGATTTATGTACATGGGCTTCCCCTCTAATTCCCACCTTTCCATCCTGGCAGAAAGCGATTTTAGTGCTCTAGCTGTCTCATCCGTCTGATGGGGCAGGGGAGAGGAACTGGATGAGGAAGCTTCAGGCCTGTTCTTGGACGTATTTCTGTCACCTGTGTTCCTGAGTCAGCTGATAGCCAATATGTTAGATTCTACCTCCACGGCCGCATCCTGCATGTGGGCCAGCGTAGCAGCTCTTCTCTCCCTTAGCAGTAGGCAGAAATCAGGATCAAAAGCACTGGAGTAAGTGATCTTTGCAGAGGCTTCGGAGGGTTTTATCTTAGTAGGGATTTTGTTGTACATTTTATTAAATCTCTTGGAGAAGTCGGAGACAGACTCTCCTTCCTTTCTCTTCAACGACCCAAACTTTGTCATGTAATACATGAAATCTTTTTTATCTCCTCGCTATCTCAAAAAGGTACTATCTAAAGCTTCGATCCCATCAATAGATCCAGGAGGCAGGACCTTGAACCATTTTCTAGCCTCTCCTTAGAGATTATAGACAAAAATTCCCATCCATATGTCTGCATGCATGATAACATTATCATCCACAAAAGTGTAAAAGGCTGCTAGGTGTTCTTCAATAGCTATGTCCCCCTCACCTGTAAACTTGGGTAGCTACTTTAGGTATCCATCTGGTGGGAGGGCATTGAGAAGCTATGGTAAGACAAGAGGAGCATACCTAGCGGTGATGATGGCCTCCATTGCGATCATAGGGGGATTTGCTTCGGCCATATGGATATTATGTAAAGGGGAACTTAGAGGAGAAGGAACTTGGAATGTGGATACTAGGGATGATTTCTTAATGGGAGTGGGAAACAACAGGGGATTTAGTGAAAAGGATAGCGAGCTTAAGCCGATAAATGTTTCTCTTTGTGCAGAAGCGACAAATCTAGGAGTAGGGAAATCTTCCGTGGTTCTGGGTCTATGCCAAGGTACAGCTTCGGGGGAGACGGGAGTGACAAGGATTTCTCCCTCCAGTCCCAGACCAGGGGAGGAAACCTCAGCAGGAACACTCCCAAAATTTAGGAAACGGGAAACTTCAGAAGGTGGTCTGCTAGGAAACTGAGGCAGAGAAAATAGATTTACTACAAAAGGCGATGACGGATTACCTGGTTCGGCGACAACTTCTCCTTCAGAGGCCTTTCCTTTCCCGCGAACTACCTCCTGATCAACTTCAGGTGTAGCTAGAGGCAGATGAGGATTGAACCGCGTGTGTCTGCCTCTGAAAGCCACAATGGACGCGGCAAGTTCGTCACAGTGGATTCATCACAATGGAGTCGCCAGGTGCAAGGCAACAATCTTCAAATATTCTAATTCCTGATGCACCCTCAGGATCAGAGGCTCAATGTCATTTTTCCCAGGGAAAATCTTCAATTTCGTCCCTGACAACGGTGCCATAAATGTTAATGTCAGAAGTCACTCCTGGATTGCAGTAGGAGCAGAGCCCAACGCCCATTAGTTTAATGTCACGTTTTGTTTAATGAGGTGATCAAATGGAGGTTAACTCAAGACGATGTAGCTCTAACTCCGAAACTAGGCCAAGAATGCATGGGCAGGTGAGGTCTTGCATGAACTTCAGACAGTGAGGTGTAGTAAGGGTGAGTAGGGGGAAGACTTATATCAGGGAGATGCGAAGGTTTGTGGTAAACATCAGGTTTCTAACAAACTGTAGAAGAAGGCATCCAAACACAAGATCTTCTTGCACTCAAACACAGAAAACCAGAGAATACAATAATGCATAAATAAATCCTTTATCATGACATAATTGCAATGATCCGCACGAATCATTCGTTCACGAACTCTCTTAGCATGAGACAAAAATTAGATGAAGTAAGAAAGATTGTTTGTCATAAAGCAAGAAATCTCATATGCAACTGCATAACCAGAGAACTAGAGTCTGTGCTAAAACTTTACAATCGGGAGCTCTATTCTACCATCGATCATTACAAAATGGCAAAAATTCCTACATATACTCTTCCCTTCCTTTCACCCAACAGAGGCATCTCAAAACTTTCAATGGATGGCATCGCCTCAATCAAATCTGGCCTGCATTGCTCTGTCATACGCTACCTTAATTCGGCATGGCCCACGCCAGAGGTAGCTGAACCCTTTGAATGTTGACTTGGCATGTGCAGGTTCTTTTGGTGAGTTGAAGACTAGGCGTGGCTTCCTTGAGGAGAAATGGTATAGGGGACCCTCCCGGGTAGACTTTCGGCAGGGACCTCCATACTCTGCAATAAATGAGCGAGGTGAGGTTTGAACCACCCTCTCTTTTCTTCATTAATCTCCAACATGTACTGGGATTTAGCTCATGTCGAATCGACATCTGGAGCATCACAATGCCTTCCTTCTGATATTTAGCTCAACGCTTCGGGGCCCGAGTGGCCAAATGACAAACATAAGCGCCCCTCCTCCAAGCCTGTTCTCTTATGACCAGGCACCAGAACCATGGGCCTAATCCTGGGCACTATCAGAAATTTGGGGTTCGGGGTTTTGAAATGCATGAAACGAGGGGTGCCTGCTCCTCGAAACCCCGATCTGTGATATGCCGACAGGCTTGCCACCTATCCCAATGAGATCGGACGGTCTAGATTCGCTTTGACCCATGGCGCTTCCCCTTGCTAAACCTCGGGTAACTGGTCAGCCCCGAAAACCCGATGGCCGTCGATCCGCTTCTATGGATGGATCTCGGCCACCGATGGTAAAACTTCGCTCGCTCACTTGAATTGCTGCCAAAAAACGAGATTATCTCGTGTTATGCTAGGGTGCTTCCCATGCAAATTGCAGATCTGGGTACGCCTAACCCCAAGACAAGAAATATCGCTAACATATTCTTCTTCAAGGTTTCTAGTACCTAAGTCACACGTGAAAAGTGTTATTGCCAAGTATCATTGAAGATTAGTATGTCATCCAAATATACTATTAGAAAAGAGTCAATGAAGGGGCGTAGCACACCATTCATTATTGTCATAAATGTTGTGAGTGCAATGCATAATTAAAAAGGCATTACTAACCACTCGTACAAAACTTGTCTTGTTTTGAACTTTATCTTCCACACATCTTATGATTTGATCCTCACTCGGTGGTAAACTAATTTGAGGTCCATCTTAGTGAAAATTTTGTCTGACTACACTTGATCCAACAAGTCATCAATCCTTGGAAAATGATATCTATTCTTGATAGTGATCTTATTCAGGGCATGGTAATCAAAGCACATTCTCCATCTTCAATCTTTCATTGGAACCATGATGATGGGTGAGCCATATGGTGATGTACTAGGTTTGATGAATCCCTACTTCTACAACTATTGTAGTTGCTTATTTACTTCATCTGCTTCAATGATGGAATACCTATACAGTCCAATGTTAGGTAGTGGTGAGTCCAACAACAACTGAATCTTGTTTTCAACCTATCGCTTGGGTGGCAATCCTTGAGGCTATTGAAATATTTCCTTTCAATCGATTGTTGCAGTTGTTGATGTTTCTTGCCACTACATCCTTCCCAGGATTCTTTCATCTCCAACTCGTTGCCTTCTCCTTGTTTCTTTCCTTCTCTCAAGAATAGGGAGAAAAACTTCCTTGTATTTCCCACGATTCTTCTGGCCTGATGAGAAATGATAAGAGAGAGCTTAGCTTTGTCCTTGTGTTCATTTATGGCATACACTTTTCCATCCTTGAATAGCCTATACTAGTTCAATCTCATTCTGAAGATGACTCCACATATGTCTAGAGGGACCACATCTGCAACTATTTCATCAACAAAGTTATGATTGATGGAAAACTTAAACTTGCACTCCTTGCTCACTTTCAATTCCACATATTTCCTTACCTAGACTAGGGGGTATGGATTCATATGATATTGAGTCTCCAGCCCAAGCTTCTCATCTGGTTGTGTAGAGAACAAGTTTTATTGTGATTCGGGATCAAACAAACAATCCATAGTGTTTTGCTTCATGTGGATTTTAATCTAGAAAAATCCAATCATTGCCTCCTCTTTCTTGTGACTGCAACCAACTAATGCTACCTTTTTCTAATTATTAGTGCAATTAATCTTCCCTTCTAGGTCTGAGGTGTTATCCACTCATTCCTCAACATCCACTCATATCAATTATTTCTTCTTCTTTTTTTTGGAAATATTTAGGGCACTTCTCAGGGTGTAATTTCCAACAGTTCTCCTCAGTGCGTCCCTTTTCATCACAACCTTTACATTGTTGGGGGGAAGGTGTTTCTTCTTGTGTTGCAACCACAATGTTCTTCTCATTCTGCCTCTTCTTGTTTTTCTTCTTTTGTTGTTTCTCTTGTGGTTATACTTGCTTGTGTGTGCTTTCTTGCTTACTTCTTAAGCTTGTCTCCCTTGAGGTATTGTGCTTGAATATTGGCCTCGTCAATTCTATTTGGTCTAAATAACATCAATCCTCTAAGAATTTGAGGTAACAATGCCCCCAAATACTTGACTAACATGTCTGGCCTTTTGAGAGAGAATCCCATCTGAATTTCTCTCTGTAGATTTTAACCTTGTATAATTAATTATTGCAAATAGATTGTTAATAAAAACATAAAAGACACAATGGCACATACACATTACATAGATATTTCACCCTGGAAACCCAAATCATGAAAACCAACAACATGTTTAGAGCCACGTCTCTAATTCTTTATTCATCATATATATTCAATGTTTACAATACAATATATATAGGATCCTACGACATCCAAAACCCCTAATCCATTGACATGGATTAGTCAAAAATCCTAATTCCTTAACCGAAATTAGAAAACCATTGATGAAAACCATGTGTCGAAAAAATGCTAAAAATGGAAGCAAAATCCTTAGATTATTATTATTATTATTATTTTCGAGGGCTCCGCCCCTCTACAATCCCTCGAAAAAGGGGGGATAACACACTCGTTGTGACCCCCCCTCCCCATGCACCCAATGCAACATAAACAATATGTTTGGTCATGCAAAGAATATAATACATACCCAACACTCTCTTCCTAAACTTTGTCATGAACTCATGCACCGATTGTCCTTGTCTATGCCTGAAGTAATGCAATACTATTTTTGGGTATACCTCAAATCCTATCGAGTAAAACTTGGATTTTATCATGCCCTTGAAAACCTCCCAATAAATCACTAGTGGTTCATTTCGTAGTGCTCTACTTACAACATTACTCTCCCACTGTGACAAAGCATGGCCTTCAAGCTTCAACCAAGAAAAAACAATCTTTTGTTTTCTAGTTACTTCATGCATGTTGAAGTATACTTCCATCTTCTGTAGCCATTGGTTCATCCTGATAGCATCCACTTTTATAGCATATGGAATTATGTTCACATTGGCCTCCACATGAAAATTTACATGTGTCTTGCTATAGCTGCATTCTCCCATCTCTGTCTCAGTGTTACGCTTTGTCTCTGGCTTATTTTCTTGATTGAGCCTTCATGCCAATACTTTGTTGATGGTGTTTCATTACACTTCACTGCCAACAACTGTGACATCGTCGATGTCAATTTGGCCAAAATTTTCTCAAAATGATCCAAGGTTATTTTTTGATCTTCTTCCTCATCTTTTGCATAATGTTCCCCTACCATTCTTGGTACTCTACTTCGCTCTAGCCTTGGCATCAACTCGTGTCCACTTATTTTGTAATGACTGTGGGTACTTACCATACATGTCTCACTAGGTGCATTCAAACTTCTGATCTGATACCATATGATCTATAAATGGGAGGCTTATAGCCTATCTGTCTCACCAACATGGAATCCTATGAAATTTACTATGTTCTAAGCTCTCATTGACTAATGGAAACTTTGACCAGCTAAGCCAAAGTCGAGTCGGCCACGAGACAAAACAATCGTCTACCCAATAGTCAGGTTGACCAAATGATAAACAAGTCGACTACCCATAAGATGATTCGACCAAAGACAAGCAAGTCAACTACCTGGAGGTTGAGTCAACAAAAGATAAGGAATTTGAATACTCGTAAGTCAAGTCAACCCAAAACAAAAAGGAAGTCAACTATACACATGTCCAATCAACCAAGGAATACAAATCAACCAAATGAAGCCCAAGTGGAACATAGGTTTTTTCCCATTGACCAACAATTGTTGTCAACCAAATAAGGAAGAGGAAAATGACTAGCGATGAAACTGAAAATCTCAAGGACGAGTCAGGTTGAACAACAATGAAGAGAATAGCTCATAGGGAGAATTTAACATCCAACTGTGAAAATAAAACCTTTGAAAGTCGAATTGGCAATAAATAGTTGGGGAAAATGTTCGAAGGATGAATTTGACAACTAGCAATGTGGTAAAACATTTGGAGGATGATTTTTGGTAACCCACTGCAAAGAAAAACATCCAAGGGAGATTTTGGTAAGCCATGACAAATAAAAAAATGTTGGAAGTTGATTTTGATATTCAACAATAGAGAAAAACATCTGGGGAAACAATAAATGTTCAGACAACGCCAAATTGCAAAGTATGGCTTGTATATGACTTGTGAGCAAAGGAAAATTCCCCAACAAAGTCGAGAACCTTAAGCGTGACCTACGGGAAAAGTGCTGACACAAGGTAGCAGTGAAATCTACTCTAGGAGTGAGAGAACAACCCCAACGAATCTTAAAAAGAAATTAGTAACTTCTAAATAAATACAAATGACTCAGAAGAAAGGGTCGTCAATTTCCAACTACCAAATGTATGTACAGGTGTGGATAAAGAGCAGTTGGACTAGTTTACTGACCCATGGGGACCATATTTGTATAAAACAAGCTTAAATCATAACTATGTCACATAGTTCTCTTTGCCAAACAATACACAAACAACCATTAAATTACAATACACTCCATTAACCATTCATTGAATTACAATGCATACATTTCCACCCATAGACAATGAAATTCAAATACATCAAACACACACAAAACTCAAAATTTACCCTGGAAACCCAAATGGTAAAACTAGGATTCTTTTGACTTCGGCCATGATCTTTATTATTCAATAATGGGCAAGTTACAGGCTCTGTTGTTCATCTATATGCTCCTCAATGACATATTGGCAACCTCTTTACATCATTTACAACCAAATAACCCCTTTCTCATTGTGGGGAAACATGATATATAAGACCGAGTCAATTGGGAGGATAGTTGGAAGGTCAGGCATCCCCAATGCTTCAAATTCTCTCTAGTTCGTTTATCCTTCTTTTCTTTGTTTTTTTATTTTTATTTTTATCTTTTCTCCCACATGGAAAATGTCTCATTAAAGTCTCATTATTTATTTATGTACAACAATATACTGCCCAAATTTACATACATTACATACAAAAATGGACATAAATTGTGATGACATGGGGCCCTTCATGCAATAATTTGATCTCCTTCTTCACCCACAGCCTTAAAATTTTCCCATGCTAATCATCTTAGAGCCTATGTCGATAGACAATTGTTATTTTCGGATCTAATTCGAATCAGGTAGTCTCCCATCAATCTTCAACTTGACATTCTAGTCCATGGATATCATTGAATCTAGGTGAGGTCATGGAAGTAGTCAATTGTGCATTTCTTATCTTTGG
Source organism: Picea engelmannii (assembly GCA_009831015.1). Taxonomy (NCBI): domain Eukaryota; kingdom Viridiplantae; phylum Streptophyta; class Pinopsida; order Pinales; family Pinaceae; genus Picea; species Picea engelmannii. The sequence goes on along the minus strand of ML804192.1, from coordinate 248,344 downwards.
TGTGACGAGCATTCTTGTCTCAAACTTGGAAACCAACTGTTACAACAATTTTTGCCTCACTCCATGCAACTTGCTTGGATGGCCTTTCCATTTCCCTATGCAGACTTGAAGTTCCCTTTTTGTGCCTTCCAGAGCCAAAAAAACATATTTTTCCACATATACATGCCCTACCAGTTATACAATAAGTGTATATGCATGTTGCTCTACTACATCTCATGTACATTGGGTTTGGTGCTCAAAAATAAAAATTGTGTCCGGTTCCATGCGATGTCACGAGATCCATGATCCTTGAGCTTCCATATACTAGAAACGATCTGACTTGGCCCTTCAATTCCATTTGAAGGCTATAAATTGAGTTATAATCCAAGCCTTGAGGGGATTAAATAATTCAACTTTGAGAGAAAAGACACTTTGGATAAATTTCACTTCATATTGAGTCTGCATCCCTTTGTCCTTGAAAGTATGAACTCTTTGTTCAACCCCCAAGCTCTTCCTTCTTTGTGATGGATAACCTCATTGAATCCTTTATATGAGCTTGCCTTTAGTGGAGGATTGAAGTGGTGGAGGCCCAAATGGAGGGACTTAGTTTTTTGGTTACAATATGTATCGTTACAAAATTTTGTCACCTATGTACTTATGTTGATTATTTTAATAGAAATACTCTTTTATCGTCCAATTGATATCTTGAAATATTTTCCTCATATGTTGTTGTCTTTCATTGGACCAATACCTATATGACTTCAATGATCATGGGAGATCAGATTGTAATCCATTATATACATATATCTTCAGATTGATTTTGAGACTAGATTATAGTGTGCCTTGTTCGTGACTATGACAACCTATGGCATATGTCTGCATTGTATTGCGTATTCATGGCCTTGAACAGATATTTGATATATTTCCACATGTATTTACAGTTTAATTCAGATTGGCAGCCATGTGTACAAAGTCATTATGGATTGTAATATTCTCATGAGCAACTAGTACTTCTAGCCGAGTCTCCCTTACTCCACTTCTGGGAATTATAATGTATTTCAACCATCACAGATAGTTCTTTGACCTCACACATTAGGGGGAATCTGTTACAACAAATTTTACCTCACTCCATGCAACTTGATTGGATGGCCTTTCCATTTCCCTATGGAGACTTGAAGTTCCCTTTTTATTCCTTCCAGAGCCAAAAAAACATGTTTTTCCACATATACGTGCACTACCAGTTATACACCAAGCGTATACATAGGTTGCTCCACTATAACCCACATACATCGGGTTTGGTGCTCAAAATTAAAAATTATGTCAGTTTTCCATGCCATGTCACGAGATCCATGATCCTTGACCTTCCATATATTTGAAACACTTCGACTCGGCCCTTCAGTTCCATTTGAATGATATAAATTGAGTCATAATCCAAGCCTTGAGGGGATTCAACAATTCAACTTTGAGAGCAAAGACACTCTGGAGAAATTTCACTTCATATTGAATTTGCATCCCTTTGTCCTTGAAAGTCTAAACTCTTTGTTCAACCCCCAAGCTCTTCCTTCTTTGTGATGAAGAACCTCATTGACTCCTTTATATGATCTTGCCTTTGGTGGAATATTGAAGTTGTGGAGGCCCAACTGGAGGGACTTAGTCTCTCGGTTCTAATATGTGTTGTTACATAAGTTTGTCGCATGTGTACTTTTGTTGATTATTTTAATAGAAATATTATTTTCTCGTCCAATTGATATCTTGCAAATATTTGAATTATTATTACATGGGTGTATTTATCATGTATGTTAATGGATTATGTTAATATATATGCTAACATTATACATTATCAACATATGCGTGTGTATCTTGGTTGTTGAGTACAATTTGCAGGTATACATCTTTTGGTTGCGTGCTCAACAGTGGTCTTCATCAAACGTTCCGACGATGTAGGCTCTTACCCTTGTCTTGTTAGCATTTCATTTATATAGCATAATTAGGATTAAATTTCATTTATGTGTGTCATTACGTCTGTTGTGGTTTGCCCCTTGCCATAGAGATATTTTCCTCGTAACACCAACTCGATGGCAAGGCATGTTATGATAATGATACGAATGGACAAAAATTTGGGAAAAATCAACTTTATAAGGTACCAAACTCATTGTGGGAAGGTTCATTCTCCAAAACTCCATAGCCCACAAAGGTGCTCTAAATCCACTTTATATGCATTTAAATTATTAATAATTCATCTATATCTATTTGATGTTGATGTGTTGATGTAGTATTGAAATTTTGAAGTAAAAATAATGATATAATGATATCTTCTATTAAGTTGCATTCATGATATAGATTTCAAACCTATGAATATCCCACTAATTATAGATAATTAATAATGGAAATGTTGTGAGAGCTAATGATACTGAAATGCCCAATTTTTTGAACGACTTACTCTAAATATGCTTCAAAATTAATAAATCGTAACAACAAAGAAAACCAAGTTCTTCCCTTCACCACTAATGTTATAGTTTAATGGTTCTTCTTCCTACATACATAATTTATTCATCCCTTTGCACTCTTCACAATCTTTTGCACTAGATATAGACCCTTGCTTGATGCTTGGAGGATTCCAAGTTTATGCTTGTATGCATAGCACAAGCGTTAGAGTTATATTGGCATCATCAAGTCCTTTTTTATATGGTTTCTATACTACATTGATCAATATGAATATTGACAATATAACTCTTGGGATTGAAGAGTTATTTTTAATGCATCCTTATCCCTCCATTGGTTACTCTTTAGTGTTTGGCAGATATATTGTCCTCTTTAATTTGTTTGGAAGACTCCCCGACACTCTACATGGTAGTCGATGCAGAGCACTGCAATCCATAAGTTGGGCCATTCCATCTCTGTTGTCCATGATATGGGCCATTCCCTCTCTGCTCCTCACCACCTCACCACTTGGAAAGCCAAAGGGAGCCTCACTACTTGGAAAGGTATTTTGAATGTGAATGTGTTAATATATCGACTAGTGTGGCTTCCATCACCCCTCCACTTGCATTCATCTTTAGTACTCATTCAACATGATAATTCTCATGTCTAGCTGCTTCCTAGTCGTTTGTTGAGTGATTGATATATGTCTTTCACGCTAGCATAGACATAGGATTGAAAAAATTATAACACATGCCATGCCCAGGACCCTACCAGTGGTAAAGTTGTCGAGAATATCGAAGGAAATCAGGTATGAACCCTGTGAATTTAACATAATTTCATCTTCAATCAACAGGTAAAGACACAACAAGATTTACAACTATTTTTTGATAAAATGCATCACTATATTTTATTAAAGAATTGTGGCATATCATAAAAATTGTGCATCATTAGCTTCTTGTATTTTGCAAATTTTTGTTTACAATTTAATTAACAATATTCTTCATTGCTCTAAATTGATAACTTGGTTTGTTTTTGCTAAGGTAACTTGTTTTTTTTTTACCAACCGAGCAAGCCTTTAGAGGCAACCCAAACTCTATTAAGTAAAATAGCAAGTTTCCTATATAAATGCAAGTTCAATGATAAAAAACAAAAGGTGCAATCATAACAACAAATCAAAGTCAAAATCTGTTATTTGTTTTTCTTATTTGGGTACAAGAAGTCTAATTACATATTTAAGGGCACAAGTTGTACCTTGAATTGAAAATAATGAAGCGATACTGTCACAATACTCCTATTTATGAATCTACTTCCCGGAAATGTTAACATGTAGTTGTATGTCTTTGATGTTACAAGTGATTTTTTTGGACTCCTTTTGTGCCAAGGAAGCCATGGAACTATCATAGACTGGAGCCTTCATCTACATCACTTCAAGCTAATACTCCTTTTTACCGGAGGTTCTCTGGTCGAGGAGGACTTCAAAAAGATCCCTTAGCGGGGGTTCTCTAGTCTAAGAGGACTTCAAAAAGAACAATAGGGCATGTGAAATACATACTTAAGTTGTTGAAAAATTACTAGCATATCCTTCGTGAATATTTTTGAGTGAGGCATTTACTGCATGTCTCTATGTACATGATCAAATTTCCATCTTTCTTGTTGAGTTAAATATCCCACAGAGTTGAGGATTCAACATGAAAATTAGCATACTTCTCTAAGAAACATTTTTTTTCTGTCAAGTTAACAGTACACGAAAATGCATATTTGTTTTCAATACTTGCATGGACTTCAATGCCTCCATTACTCTATATTGAGGAATTATATTTTTCTCCCAGCTGTTTGTAAACAAATTTGAATAAGTAACAAAATAATCCAATGGAATTCTGAAATTTCCTTTACCGAGAAACCAAAATTGATCAGACACTGCAGTCTTCTATGTTTTCTTTATGTACTCCAATAATATTATGCAAAGCAACAACAAACATCTTTGTTCCCTTTTTAACCCCAATATCCTCAGCCTGTTTAAATGACTCCACAACCTTTTTCTATGAAGAGAAGAGCAAGCAAGACTCCTTTGCCACTAATTTTGATAATGCTTCACCCTGCATGCCCAATTTTTTCAAAAGTTGAAATCCAGACTTAAGCTTAAACTCGTTGGAACTAAAAATCTTCGCATTGGTATAAAGGACTTTGGACATATCATCTTCTTTAGAGGTTGAGTTTCAACCTTGTAATCATGGATTACATTAAACATGTGTGTCAATAGACTTCATCTCCCAAGCATGTATTTGATCTTGAGGCACGTGTTTAGTTTTTACACGTTTCAAGGCAAGTATTCATATACATGTTTCAGTTCATGTAGGCACAGATTCATATACACATTTCAGATCATGGAGGCACAAATGTGGTTGCAATTTGTATTTGTGTAGTTTGTGTTTGTCTAGCTTGAGACATGTATTCATATGTATGTTTCCACTCACGTACTCATAGACATGTTTCAACAATAATTTTGATTGTGTTTTGTAATGTGGATAATAATGAAATTTTATATAAGTATATCGACCACATTTTGGTTTATATTTACGCCAAAGGCATTCTTTTAAGAGAGTGTTCTCTCCAAGCCTTTTTTTCGTCTGTCTAGAGCCACTTGGATGCCAACACGTGCCATCTCAATTTGGTATGTATTCTATCTTAAAATATTCAATGTGTTAGATCTGTAGTCCACCTGTTGATCCTGTCACCCCCTTTCACCGCCTCTTATCAAACCTTGTGTCCCTGTTAATCGTTTCCTATAGTACAATGACTTTATCTGGTACAAAGAGATAATTGAATGAAGGATTTCAATTCTAGAACAATATCAGGGCCTAAACCTAATATCATAAGCAAGATGGGAGGTCAGTTGGTCGAGTTACATAATTTGAGGCACATGTAATGCTTGTGGTGGAAAATTTTGATGGGCTTGGCAAATTTTGTGAGTCTTATCTTGACTGGTATCTCAAGCCAAGAACCATTTTTTTCGATGAAAACAATAAAGTCCCATATTTCCAACTATATTCTCATTGTTTTAATTATACTCTGAGAATTGGTATAATGGATAAGGATCTATGTTTGGAATGCAGGCTACCACATGAGAAATACCATGGAAAGTGGATGTCTCGTATTATGTTCTTCTTCATTGTCATGATCTGTAGATTTTTCTATTCTATATTCCTTGGTTACCTATTGTTAACCATGTCCAATGTATCGTGGGTGTGTTGGATTTGGCCCCACTTTTTCACAACACAACAGATTGGCCCTGAATTGAATGGCCTTGGACTAGGTTCCTTTGGTTTCGATTGGAGTGCCATCACAACCTTCTTGTTGGGTTTTCTTATTTCTCCATTCTTTATCATTATGAAATTATTGGTTTTTTATCTCCTTGTAGTATACTTTGCATCCCTCCTGCTTATTGGGGCACTAACATATACAATACAAAGATTTTTCCTATTTTCAATGTTGATTTGTACAGATTATGAACAATTAATTTGAGTTGAGCTAAATCTTGCCACTTACAATAAGAATGGTGCAACCTGTTAGGTAGCTAGAGAGGTAGTAGTGGGGGGCCAAAGGACCCATAGTGATAATAGAGGAGGCCATTCAATGTAAGGTGGAATAGGTCCACTATATTATTAAATAAGACCCACTATGGTAGTTAGATATAATAAATGTAAGATGACTTCTTAGAAGGTTCTACTTCTAGAAGATTCCTCTCTAGAATGTTCTTAGGTGATGGTAACACTATATAAAGGAGTTCAAGAAATGTAATGGGATATGAAGAGAATTATTTTGTTTGGAGTAGTAGCTCAATAAGAGGATGCTCCCTCGAAAAGGCAAGTGAATAGGAGAGGATCCCTTCCATAATAGGTTTCATTGTATGGTGTTGTCCTACCTCAAGGGTTTGGTAATAATAAAGTGTGCTTTCTTCTATATTGCTTTGTGGATCTATTGTGTATTAATTATTTGTGGTGATTATATTTTTATATATATTCAGGTTCTTAACAAGTGGTATCATAGCACTTTCCTTGGAAGACATTGTGGGCAAATATTTTTTATTTTTGCAGATTTTTTTTTTCGGAGAAGAAAAAAGAGGGGCGCGACATTACAGAAATTTTCGGTATATTTCTATGAAAATTTTGCAGAAACAGGTTGTATATTTAAGTTCCTCTCATAAAAACACCCAATTTTAAAAAACAAATCGTCTGAAACGGAGTCCGGGAAGTCAAGATATTGAAGTTTTAAAATCTGCAATTTTTCAGGGTTTTTCCACAGACGACGGTGAGATTTTTTTTTTTTTTATTTATGTAGAAGATGGAGGCTAAATTTTCCCAAAAAAATTATATATACGATTTCCTCTCACAATTTCACCCAATTTCAAAAAAAAAATTAGCCGAAGTGGAATTCGGGAAGTGAAGTTATGAGCATTTTAAATTCAACAGTTTTTTAGGGTTTTTCCAGAAAAAAAAACCGTGATTTTCTGCCGTAACTTATTGTTCTATTTTTTGGGTTTTTTCATGCCAACTGTGGGACTGAATACATAGGGTTCTCATATGGCTATTTCCTCTCAAACCCTCAAATAAATTCTACAAATTACTGAAGCATTCAAATCCCAATTGTATGACACATTGGATGCTTGATTGCATGACCTTGCAGATGGCCTCAATGATAGTTTTCGTAGTATTCAAGATTCTTTGGATATCATGCATGTGAGATTTCTTATGGTGGAAATCAAGGATGAATATAATCAATAAATGTATGTTTGGTATGATTTTGAGTCCGATTGTCATGATTGGTATATGGATAGTTATCATTTCTGGGATGACAACCACTTTCATATTTTATTTGATGACTCTAATCCACCTTTTGTAGAGAGCATCAATGTGACAAATCGAGAGCCGATGATTATTACCAATGTCCATCCTGCATATTCTACAGTGGTATTATTCCTTCCAGATTCTGCTACGACCCTTTTCCACTATGTGGATGGATCTTCTTATTTGAATCCACATGACAGGTGTCAGTCTTTGGAGCATCATTTTGAGTTGGTTATTGGGTTCCATAATCTTCTACAGGGAGTTCACATTAGCACTTGGACATGGGACTCGGGCTTACAATGGTGTTTAGACTAATTCAGCATGGTGGTTTTCCTTTCTACATGGGAACTTGGTTCTCTAGTCTTCTTCAACATTATGGTCCACAATTATCCATGGGACCCTGGTATATAGTTGTACATCAAGCATTGAGGACAATGCTTTCATAAAGGGGGTGGAATGTTAGGTAGCTAGAGATGTAGTAGTGGGATCCCATAAGGCCCATAGTGATAATAGTGGAGGCCATTCAATGTAAGGTGGACTAGGTCCACTATATTATTAAATAAGACTCACTATGGTAGTTAGATATAATAAATGTAAGAGGACTTCTTAGAAGGTTCTACTTCTAAAAGATTCCTCCTCTAGAATGTTCTTAGGTGATGGTAGCACTATATAAAGGGGTTCAAGCAATGTAATGAGACATTCAGAGAAGTATTATATTTGGAGTTGAAGCTCAATGGGAGGATGCCCCCTCGAAGTGGCAAGTGAACAAGAGAGGATCCCTTCCATAATAGGATCCATTGTATGGTGTTGCCCTACCTTAAGGGTTTGATAGTAATAAAAGAGATTTTGCATATTGTTCTTCTATATCTATTGTGGTGATTTTTGTATTTAGTTCTTTGGTTCTTTGAATCTTGGTGGAGTTTGTGTGTGCAAGTATTTGGTTCTTAACAAGTGGTATCAGAGCACTTTCCTTGGCAGACTTTATGGGAAAATATTTTTTTATTTTTGCATATTTTTATTGCACTTGGTAAGAACCAAATATTGAATACACAATAGATCCACAAAGAAATATAGAAGAAACAACACTTTATTATTACCAAACCCTTGAGGTAGGGCAACACCATACAAGGATCCTATTATGGAAGGGATCCTCTCCTGTTCACTTGCCTCTTCGAGGGGGCATCCTCCTATTGAGTGTTATAACCCTAAAATGCATCACACAGGTTTACCTGGCATCAGGCCAACTCATGCCTCTTCCTAGCCAAAGCCATGTTGAACAAATCCTAAAAAACCACTTAAAACAAGCAACCCGCGCCCTAACTTCTCACTGGGCGCGGGAAACCGCTTGCTTTCCTTCTACTGCACGCGGGTATCCGCGGGCTAACCCATTACAGCCCGCGGGTATCTAACAAAGCAAAAAATCAGGAAAGTTTCCACCGGGACACGAGGCTTTTTGTCAGTTAACTGGAACTCTTCGCCATGCATGGCCGAGAGTTCGCCAAAAACCCTAGCTCCTTCTAGCCTATAAAAGGAGGGGTAGGGGTACTATTCAAAGGAGGAAAAATCATAGCAAAGAAACTCTGCCAAATTGCCAAGTCAGTTCTGTCCCAACCCTTTAGCCTTGCCTCAAGCTTTAGGAGAAATTCATGCAGCAGCAGTTGGAGGACAGAAAGAAGAGGAGGAGCCCAGGATCAGGATCGAGGAACGGTGGCCGATCTCAGAAATCATTGTAAGTTGATTCATATTGA
>ML804192.1:223264-239302 GCA_009831015.1 Picea engelmannii | reverse complement strand
AGGAACGGTGGCCGATCTCAGAAATCATTGTAAGTTGATTCATATTGAGATTAATGAAAAAGATACTTTTCCCGTCCCGAATACATGAGTCTCATCTATGTTATTTGATTTATGTTTTATCTCTAACCCCCTAGTAGATCAGTCGCATGCATGAATAGTTTGTCTTGATTGCAGGAAGCTTTGTGGAAGGAGCAGCAGCAGCAAGGAGATAACAACTCAACGGAGGATCTACTTCAACCGTCGATAAAAGGTCAGTTCATTCTTCCTGTGTTTGCCTGAGAAAAGGGGTTGAGATTTTGGGTAGAAGGTTAAAAGTTAAATCTTGAGGGTCATGATCTGCGTATAAGTTTAGAGCCCTAGCTTATTAGTCCGTAGGGTAGAATACCCCACAACATTGAGCTATTGCTCCAAATACAATACTTCTCTTCATGTCCCATTACATTGCTTGAACTCCTTTATATAGTGTTACCATCACCTGAGAACATTCTAGAAGAGGAATCTTCTAGAAGTAGAACCTTCTAAGAAGTCCTCTTACATTTATTATATCTAACTACCATAGTGGGCCTTATTTAATAATATAGTGGACCTAGTCCACCTTACATTGAATGGCCTCCACTATTATTACTATGGGCACTCTGGGTCCCCCCACTACCTCTCTAGATACCTTACACAAGCATTGCTTCTACCACTACCCATGTCTTTATGTTCTATGGGAAGTAAGTTTTGTTTCTTATGTTGATTTGATTTCCATTATTGCATTGTTGTAGGGTCATCGATTTTGGATGTAAGTTTAAATGGTTTGACATGCTTTTTTTATGGTGCAGGAAAATATGAGAGCGTACAATGGAAGCATCTAAAAACAATCGGCCTGGTACTCATACTAAATTGATGTGTAAGTACCCAAATATCCCACATTGGTGATTTCACTTTGTGGGTTTTACAAGGAAGAGTTGCAGCTACCATGATGGGGCTTACTCTTTGCATGTGCTCTCATTTTTCACTCTTCCCATAAGTATCATCACTACTACTACTAAACGATTTTCAATTTGGTAGAGATGAGATTTTATGGATTGTTTTGGAGTACAAATGTTGGGTCATTTTTCATTTTTTATTTTTATTTTTTATTATAGACTATTGCCAATGTCTATGGTTACAGAAATATGAGCAAGGTAGTTTCTTTCTTGTCATGTTAGACTCAAGCTCGGTCATTACATGAAAATACCACCTCGCTCTATGTTCATTGTACAGGTATGTTATGGTATAATTCAAAATATCCATTCTCCCTCAAAGTCATATATATATATATATGTGTGTGTGTGTGTGTGTGTGTGTGTGGTCCAGCTTACCAACATGAGCATCAATTTTGTTTTTGTTGCTCTAATATTATTGGATTTATATGATTGTAGGCACCAATATTGACATTCCAGTCATGTAAAACAGGTCGAGGGGCCCTTTTGGCTGGATGGCAGATGAATACTATACTATGTTGAAGTATTTATTGATAAAAGGATGACTCTGCTGCTGAATTTGAATTATTATTTTGTGATTAGTTAAACCTTGACTGAAAATGAATTGAGTTTTGATACTTTTACGAATTTTAGTTCCGAAGGGAAGTCATGGTGACTCTTATCACAGACTTTGGTATGGATCCTGATTATTTTTTATAGATTTTGTTATATTCATTGCAAGCATCAAGGAGAATGATTTCTTTATATGTTCAAGTTCATTAATGTTACGACTCAAATCTATTGTGATGCATATGGACCTTACGTGTCTTGCTCATTTTGTTTTTGACAACAACAGAAAGGAAGTCTACATTGTCTGAGATTATTGAATTTTATGTAAGGAAATATGTCTAATCATGTTATCTGACTTCTCATCAACAATCTTCAAAATTAAGAGAATAGATTGTTGGAGAGAACTATAATGTTCAATATGTTATAAACCGTATTAACTAACCAAACATGGTTTCAAGAAAAGGAAAAGAGTTAATTCCAATTATAAGATCTAGAATTTAACCTTCGAACTACTTTTGGCACGTCAAGGAGATACCCCATCCACTTATTGGGATACCCATTGGAAGATAGGAAACCCCATCTAGGCCCCGATAGTTAAAACCATGTGACACATGGTAATGTCTTTAGGCAATATTCTTATAAACATTGTGGGTTGATGGATGATATGTCAGTCTACCTGGCCATTATAATGCCCAATATGGAGTATAAATAAAGGCTCAAGTGTTTTTTTTTCCTTTCTTGAAAACCATGCATCTAATATTCCATTGAAAACAATACCATTACATTAGAAGAATCATGGGCTAGTTGTATGGCATCCTGGATGACACTAAAGCAATGTAGTAGTGCTAACTGTTAGAATTGTAAATTTGGAATACACAATTCATATAAGAAAAGCAATCATCATGCAGATTAACAAACTCAGATTTTATGTGGTTCACCCCAGATTTGGGCTATGTCCACCAAGCGAAGGCATCAGTTGCATTATTATTTAGATCAAGGAGATTTACATTAGCTCACCCATTCATCTTACTCATGCTCAACCTCTATAGGCATACATGAATTTATATAGACTTCCTCTCACAGTTTCAATAAACTGAATTCATTAATTACACAACAATCTAATTCTATATTAAGGTTGTTTGTTTCAACAATAGTCAGATCCGAGGAATTGATCCATATCATTTTCACAAGTCGAGGAAGAATGGTTGACACTCTCGACAAGTTTGTTGTCACCGTTAAAAAATATCCACCTTGACAACAATTAACCTGATACCTTTCTCCTTCTTTTGTTCATCACCTTTTCAACAAGCCAAGAGAAGCCAAGCACCATCGTAGATTCTCTAACAGTATTGGTTTTGTGAACATGTCTGCGCAATTCTCTTTTGTATGCACTTTCTCAAGAGAGACTCCACGTTCATCGATGATATGTCTTACAAAATGGTACTTAATAGGAATATGTTTTGTTTTACTGTAGTAGGCTGGATTTTTAGCCAAGTGAATAGCACTTTGACTATCACAAAATAACTTTACTTTGTCCTGCATCCTTCCAAACTCACCAAACAAACCTTTCAACCAAATTGCCTCTTTGCAAGCATGTGAAGAAACTACATATTCTGCTTATGTAGTGGATAAAGCAATAATGTTCTGTAGCTTTGACATCCAACTAATAGCTCCACCCGCAAGAGTAAAAACATACCCTGAAGTCGACCTTCTCTTGTCCAAATCACCTGCAAAATCATAATCAACATATCCACAGACTAACTCACGACCACCATTATAGGTGATACAGTAATCACGTGTGCCCCTTGGATACCAAAGCACCCATTTCACTGTTGCCCAGTGCTCTTTGCCTGGATTTTCCATATACCTGATGACAACCCCAACTGCATGTGAAATGTATGGCCTTGTACTAACCATTGCATACATTAGACTTCCTACTGCATTAGCATATGGTATTTGAGACATATATTCATTTTCTTCTTTTGTACTATGAAATAAACTTGAAGAAAGCTTAAAATGGGAAGCCAAAGGGATTGAAATTGGTTTCACATTGTTCATACCAAACCTCAAAAGTATCTTCTCAACATACTTCTTTTGTGACAACCAAAGCTTACCATTCCTCCTGTCTCTTAATATCTCCATGCCCAAAATCTACCTTGTTGCTCCTAGATCTTTCATATCGAACGTCCTAGCCATATGAGCCTTTAACCTATTGATCTCAATCATGTTTTTTCTTGCTAAAATCATATCGTCAACATACAATACTAAGATAATGAATATGCTATTATTCAATTTCTTAAAGTAAACACAATAATCATACTCACTCCTTGTATAATTCTGGCTCATCATGAAAGAGTCAAATTTATTATACCATTCTTTGGGCGACTGCCTCATACCATACAATGATTTCTTGAGCCCGCAAACAAATTTCTTGTTGTGATTCTGAACGAACCCTTTAGGTTGTTCCATGTAGATCTCTTCATCCAAATCTCCATGTAAGAAAGTAGTCTTAAAATATAGTTGCTCCAACTCCAAATCAAGTAAAGAAACCAATGCTAACACACTTCGAATTGAAACAATCTTAACAATTGGTGAAAAAATCTCATGAAATTCAATACCTTCTTTCTTAGAATATCCTTTCGCAACCAGCCTTGCTTTGTACCTTTCCACCTTATCATGAAAACCCTTCTTCAGCTTGTAGACCCACTTGCAATCTACAGTTTTCCTGTTTCTTGGAAGTTCTACCAGGTCCCATGTAGCATTCTTCGCTAAAGAATTCATTTCATCCTTCATTGCTTCTTTCCATTTATCACTGTTAGAACCCTTCACAACTTCCTGATAGCACGAAGGTTCATCATCATTAGTACTTAAAGAAACTGATGAAACAAAATCATCATACCTTCTTGAAGGATTTATGACTCGCGTAGACCTCCTTAGGGAAGTTTGTGGCTCATCCACATTTTGTTGATTGTTATCATCAACCATGTATTCCTCTACAGTAAACTCTTCATGAACATCTTCAGAAACTTGTTCATGTTCACTTTCATTTGTATTTGAACTGATTTCAAACTGAATTTGTTGATACTTAGGTACTTCTTCCTGTTTCATTTGAACATCTATATCTAATTTGATGAGAAATGATTAATCAAATATTACATCTCTATTAATCATGATCTTGTGGGCAGTAGGATCCCACAACCTATACACCTTAATACCATCACCATATCCAACAAAGATAAGCCTTTTGTTTTATTTTGGATCTAATTTAGAACGTTGATGTTTCAGAATTAGAGCATAGGCTTCACAACTAAAAACTTTAAGATTAGAATAATCAAAAGGGTGACCTTTCCATACGTCTTCAGGAATCTTTCACTCTATTGTTGTTGATGGTGATCGATTCGCCAAATATCAAGATGTAGTTACTGCTTCTGCCCACAGTTCCTACTGCAAGTTGGCGTTACTTAGAATACTCCTTGCTCTCTCTAGAAGAGTCTTGTTCATGCGTTCAACAAATCCATTGTGTTGAGGATTATATGCAGTGGTTTTGTGCCTATCAATCCCAAACTCCTTGCAATAGTTCTCAAATTTCATTGAAGTAAATTCACCACCATTATCAGTTCTTAAACATTTAATAGACCTACCAGTGCTCTTTTCCACTAAATCTCTAAACTGCTTGAAAACAATAAACACATATGACTTTATTTTCAACATATATATCCACACCTTCCTAGAGAAATAATCTATAAAAGTTACAAAATATGATGATCCTCCATATGAAATAGTAGGGGATGGTCCCCAAACATCAGAATGGATATAGTCAAGGATTCCCTCATCAGTGTGTCTTCCATTTTTAAATTTTTTCCTATTCTTCTTTCCATAGATACAATGCTTGCAGAAATATAAATTTAAATACTTTAGACTAGGAAGTAACTTGTGATCAGATAATACCTTCAATCCTTGTTCACTCATATGGCCCAATCGTTGATGCCACAGTCAAACATAATCGTTGTTGTTCTCAGATACTATTGTCACGTGATCTAACATAGTTCTTCCTTCTAACATAACAGGTTACCAACCTTCTTCACTTTCATAACCAGTGGGATTCCTTTGTAGACGTTCATAACTCCACCTTGAACAATACTCTTATATCCTCCAGTGTCTAAGACTCCCAAAGAAATTAGGTTCTTCCTAACCTCAGGTACATGTCTCACATCAATTGGTATTTTAACAGTTCCATCAAACATATTAATTTGAATGTTACCAATTCCCACTACTTTACACGAGATATCATTTCCCATGTAAATTGTTCCATCATCTATAGACTGGTAAGTAACAAACTAGTTTCTATGAAGACACATGTGATTTGAAGCACCAAAATCTAATAACCATTGTTGATCATGACATGAACCAATACTAATTGATAAAACTTCATCAATCATACTTGAACCTATTGTTGAACCTGTTTCAATTGTATTTGCTTTCTTCATTTCTTTTGGAGGTTCGTCTTTGGAGGCTTGTTGTCTCTTCCAACAGTCATTCTTCAGATGTCCCAATTTTCCACAAAACCAACACTTAAGATTGCTCTTTTTTCCCTTCGACTTTGACCGAGAGAAATCCCTATGACCTTGTCCTCTTTCTTCAGGTCTGCCTCTGACTATCATCGCCTCAGATGTAGAGGTTTTTGAATTGCTTTTCTTCCTTGTTTCCTCAGATAGTAGTGCTCTAACAATAACATCAAAATCAATACTTTCTATTGTGTTGAAACTAATAGAGGTAACAAAGTGATCCCATGATGCGGGAAAAGAACATAATAATGTAATTTCCTTATCCTCAGATTCAAATTTCACTCCCATGCTAGTCAATTGAACTAAAAGAGTATTAAAAGTATTTAAATGATTAGTTATTTTTGTACCTTCCTTCATGTGCAAACTATACAATTTCCTTTTCAAGAAGATCTTGTTCGTCAAGGATTTCGTCATATACAATCTTTCCAGCTTCGTCCACAAACCAACTGCTATCTTCTTCGCAACAATGTTGAACAAAACATCATCGACCAAACATAGGCATATGACACTCAGTGCTCTCGCATCGATTTCATCATAGTCTTCATCTATTATGGTTGCAGATTGCTTTTCTTTTCCCAAAAGAACCTTCACCATGTCTTGTTGCATGAGTAGATCATGCATCTTCACCTTTCAGATCTCAAAATTGTTTTTTCCATTGAACTTCTCGATTTCAAACTTAGCACTCTGAGTTTTCTCCATTAGCAGAAAAAAAAACTCAAAAACTATTGCTTATACAACCAAGCCCCTTTTATATGAGAAATAACCTTACGTTTAAAGATTGAACCCAAAACTTAATGGTAAAAAGGTTTTTAAAAATATCTAAAAACTATTTTATACCTTTTACCAAATCCAAAAAAAATCAACCTTTAAAAACAATATTTTAATATCCCTTATGCATAGTATTTACACCATACCAATTGCATTCAACCATTTAATTTTATATTCAACCATTCGACCATACCTTTTACCAAATCCAAAAGTTCAACCTTTAAAAAAACCACAATTAAACTAATACCTTATGTTGAATACCTTTGAAGGCGACTGAGGATTTACTTTATGATGAATATTAAAGGTTTAAAAAACCACAATCAAACTAATACCTTATGCCAAATATTAAACCTTTAAGAAACTCAACAAACCACACTTAAAACTATGCGATTATTGTATTGGGTATTCAACGCTCCCATCCAGTAGGTAGACATCGATGCTCCCTTCAAGTAGATAGGACAATGTTGAATTAGAAAAAAATGAAGAATCTTAAGTCCACCCTAAACAACGCTCCCTCTGTGAAGAGCCCTCGACGTTGATCCAAAATTCGGTGCTCCCATGGGCATCTCTAGCAAATCGATGTGCTTCCGTCTCTCTCCAGCAAATTAGCGGCTCCGTCTCTCTCCAGCAAATCCACAACCAAATCGCTTTCCCCAAGCTCTGATACCACTTGTTAGAATTGTAAATTCGGAATACACAATTCACATAAGACAATAAATCATCATGCAAATTAACAAACTCAGATTTTTCATGGTTCACCCCAGATTTGGGCTACGTCCACCAGGTGAAGGCATCAGTTGTCTTATTATTCATATCAAGGAGATTTACAGTAGCTCACCCATTCATCTTACTCACACTCAGCCTCTACGGGCATACATAAATTTATATAGACTTCCTCTCACAGTTTCAAGAAACTGAATTCTTTAATTACACAACAATCTAATCCTATATTAAGGATGTTTGTTTCAACAATAGCCAAATATGAGGAATTGATCAATATCATTTGCACAAGTCCAGGAAGAATAGTTGGCGCTCCCAACGAGTTTGTTGTCACCTTTCAACACTAACTTGTTTGCCTTATTACCAAAATCTCAAGAGATTCTATATGTTTCCTACGCAATCTCATCTTAGCTGGAAATTGTGTAGCCATTTTAGCTATAAATAAAGATATTTCTTTAAAATAGAAGTTAATAGTCTCTTCTCTGAAAGTGGTCCTACATCTCTTTCTCCATTGGAAAGAAATCCCTGTTAGCATGATAGTAGTAGGCCATGAGTTGTAGTGATGATACTTTTGTAGATATTTTGAAGCCTGGTGAAATCTCCATGGGGACTCCTCAGTGGTCGTGGATGAAGGTATCCCATGTTCATTACAAGAGACTTGCAGAATTATGGATGGAAAAGGCATGGATTTATTTTCTTTGGTTCAAAAGCTAGAGGATCGGGTTTATGAGAAAGATAGTCTCATAACAATGTTAAAATCTCAAATTTAAGTGCAGGAATAGAAGATTTCAAGCCTGGAACAGAAGATTTCAGACCTCGAGCAGTGATGCACAACCCCAGTTGATACGATCCAACTTTAAAAAAGGAAATTTCAGAGCTAAAGAATGGACTTTAAAATCTGTTGTGATGCCTATGGATATTACATGCCCTACTCATTTTTTTTATGACAACAACAATCTTTCCCAACATATCTACCTTATGTTTTCTTATGGCTTCCCTTATCTACCTTATGTTTTCTTATGCGTTCCCTTTCTCCCCTGTTTTAGAGGTATGCTAGTTAATCCGAGTGCCTCGAAAGTTTTTCAGCATGTTGAATCCATTTTTTCATTTAGAAATGGATTTTAAATAACAAAAAATAGTGATTCGTGTAAATTTATATCCCCAAATTTCGGAGAAATAAACCATTTTGTAAAATAACTAGCCAATGTCATAAAATTTTATTAGAGGTATATGGACCAAAATTTTGTTGAGAATCTTTTGGTTACCCTAAGTATTTTTGTTGGAAATTGGGAAAATATTGAAAGCACTCATTCCAAGCAGGTTATTGTCTTTGGTTAGGAATTTCAAACTTCTTTACATGTTTATTATTTTGTTGTGCACAATCTAGCTGTTTGTGACAGGCGTTGGCTAGCTGTTCTACAAAATGGCTTATTTCGTCGGAATCTAGCGATATAAATTTACATGAATCACTATTTTTTGTTATTTAAAATACATTTCTGAATGCAGAAATGGATTCAACATGTTGAAAAACTCCAGGGGCACTCGGATTATACAGAAATAATCACTCAAATCTAGAAATCCAACAAATTTTCGTTGAATTTTGGACAAATATCCTTTGAAAAAATCATCGTTTCGTAGAACCTTTAGCCTACTATGTCTGTGACATTTGGTATTTTAGGTGTTTTATATACATCTCTTTTCACTAGATAATTCTTGGTATTTTGCTTTTCTGGGCGCTAGAAAAATTCGATTAAGCTAGGTAAAAAAAAATTCTTACCAAACTCTAGTGATGTAAAGAGTTGAATTTGGGCATTCAAAACTAGTTTGTAGTTGTGTTGCTTAGTATTAAGTTGTGTTGCTTAGTATTATTATAATTATCAATGGGCACGCTTGATTATTTTTTGCATTCCCAACCTTAGAAGTTGGGGATTGGAGAGTAACAGGTGGTATAGATAATGCATGTCTTCACCTTGCTTTAGTAGTTTTTCTCTTTTCTTTGAGAGAATCTTACATAGTTTTATCTTTCGGCTATGGGTTCTTTATGTTTGTTTGTGTTGTTTGGAATAGTTTGGAGTAATGGGTTGTTTTCAGGTCTGTGTTATAAGTATGTTCTAACTAATACATATCCAACTTAGAACTAATTGGACTATGGGTTCTTATGTATGCTTATTTGGGCTATGGGTTCTTATGTATGTTTGGGAATAGTTTGGGGTAATGGGTTATTTTGAGATCTGTTTTATAAGTATGTTCTAACTAATATAGATCTGGCTTAAGTATAAATCTTTAGATCTATTCCCGGTTAAGTTTTTTTGTATGGTAGTTCAATTTATTTGTTTATTTTATTCTTGTTCAAAGATGGATTTCATATTTTTTCATCTTAATATATGCACAAATAACACCTGTGATACATCTCTTAAACCTTTGTCTCTAAATTCCACCTCTTCCGACGAGTATGGATATTGACTTCTCTAAGAGATAATATCAACCTCACATCTCTGATAAATGAATGAAAGGTGGGATATATTCTTATTATTTTAAAATATTATTGACTACATTTCATATACAATGATGGTCTTATTAGTCCCTACCGAAGGCGTAGAGGGACTATAGCGATTGATAATTTGTTGACTTCATATTAGTTTTTCCTTTGACTAAAAATATTTGCATAATCTCTATTGTTGGAACTAGAGGACTAAAAACATTGATTTGTATATAAGAAAAAATACCATATATGTCATGATCTAATTGGATATCAGATTGGAGGTCTTATTGTCAGCTTCACTATTCCTAATGTTTTATATGTTAACATATCCAAAGTTTTTGATCATCTACGATCTTTCTGAATTTTTACTATTTTTTTGAAATGTTTAGATATCCAAAGGTTTGAGCATGGAGAGTCAGTTTTTTATTAGTTGACTTCATATTAGTTTGACTAATTTTTTTTGTTCATAGTCTCTATTGTTCGAACTATTGTTACTATTTTTTTATTGTTATTATTATTTTATATTA
Organism: Picea engelmannii; assembly: GCA_009831015.1. Classification (NCBI taxonomy): domain Eukaryota; kingdom Viridiplantae; phylum Streptophyta; class Pinopsida; order Pinales; family Pinaceae; genus Picea; species Picea engelmannii. Next base: position 228,723 of record ML804192.1, on the reverse strand, counting down.
GTATAAAATAATATAGTAATTATTTTGTGTGCGTAGCAGACTTGCCACACTGCATTCTTTCTTAAATGTTTACACAACATGAGGCCCTTCAATGGTCCTAACAGACTTAAATGTTTATCTAACAGGCCTCACAGCCTTAAATGTTTACTTAACAGGCATGTTACAATACATTTTCCTTCGATTTTTTTATGCAATGTTCTCTGCAGTGAATATGTGAAATATTGTTCTTTAACGACATTACTGGTTCATTGGTTGATGCTTTCTCGTTGCTTGTTCACTGGTTTCTTGTTTTCATGTTGTTGTTGCTCTTGTTTTCCTATTGGTATTGTTGCAGTTTGTACGCTTGTGATTCTGCAACAGTGATTGGAACTGCACTTCTGTCGTTCCCCGTTCACGAGTGGGTTTCGGTGCCATGTTTAGCTTCATGTTCATTGTTTTTTGTTTTCTATTTGCAGTTTGCAAGTGAGAAATTTCAATACTGGATATGCCTGAGTCAAAATCCTCTTGCAGAAAATCTTTGTATGTGAGGAGAAAATATGATTTCCTTTTCTTGTATGTCACTGTGGTTGCGATGGAGGTGGATTCTATGTCAACAGTGGAAATCAATAACAAGACGAAGACACCATTACAATCCTGCTTCTCTGGTCATAGTAGTCACATACAAAGATGGGATGCAAGAGGATTTTGATCCCTCCCAGTATTGAAAAATACCAACCGTCCAAACTGCAAGTTTATTAATTTTTTACACAGTGGGAGTCCTTTGTATGGTCCTCACATCCTTAAATGTTTACCTGGTAGGCCTCACAACATGAAATGTTTTCTTAACAGGTGTGTTACAATACATTTTCCTTCGATTTTTTGATACAATCTTGTGTGTAGTGAATTTGGCCAATATTGTTCTTAACCGACATTCCTGGTTGACTGGTTGATGATTGCTCATTGGTTTGTTGGATGCTGCTTATTGTTGTTTGATTCAACTTTGCAAAGTTGAGGTCCTGTAGTTGTGGTTGGGCATGTTGATGCTTGGTCACTGGTTTGTTGTTTGTTGCTTGCTCTTGTTTGCTTCAACTTTGCAAGGTTGGGGTTCTGCATCTGCAGTTGGACCTGTTGTTGTAGTTTGCAGGGCAGAGGCTATGCTTTTGTCCTTCCCCATTCATCGGTGGGTCTCAGTGCTTCGGTTGCTTTCCTGCATTTCTTAACAGGCCTATTACAATACATTTTCGTCTGATTTATTTATTTATTTTTTTTTTTTTCTTCTACAATGTTGTCTGCAGTGAATATGGACAATATTTTTCTTTAGTGGCATTACTGGTTCACTGGTTGATGCTTGCTCATTGCTTGTTAACTGGTTTCTTGTTTGCCTGTTGTTGCTTCTCTTTTTTGTCTGTTGTTGCTTCTCTTGTTTGCCTATTGTTGTTATTCCAATTTGCATGCTTGGGATTCTGCAACCGCGTTTAGAACTATGCTTTTGTTGTTCCCCATTGATGGGTGGGTTTCATTGCTAGGTTTACGTTCGTATTCGTTGTTTTTTGTTTGCTATTTCCATCTTGCAAGTGAAAAAATTAAGTACTGGAGATGCATGGGTCAAATTTCTCTTACAGAATATCTTCGTATGTGAAGAGAAAATTCGATTTCCTTTTTATATGGAGGTGGGTTTTGCGTAGTCACATACAAAGATGTTCTGCAAGAGGATTTTGATCCCTCCCAGTATTGAAAATGCTTATTTTCAAACTGGAAAAAAAAAACCAGAAAAAAAACACACACACAACGAATGCAACCATGGCAATGAAACTTATCTGTCAATGGGGAGCAACAAAAGCGTAGTTCCAATTGAGGATGCAGAATGCCAACCATGCAAATTGAAACTTTCTTAAATGTTTACACAGTGAGAGGCCTTTGCACGATCCTCAGTCTTAAATGTTTACCTAGCAGGCCTGACATCCTGAAATGTTTGCTTAACAGACATGTTACAATATATTCCTCCGATTTTTTTATACAATCTTGTGCAATAAATTTGGGCAATATTGTCTTCATACTTGTTCACTAGTTTGTTGTTTGTCGCTTTCTCTTATTTTCTTCATCTTTGCAGGATTGGGGTCCTGCATCCACAGTTGGACATGTTGTTGTAGTTTGCAGACCAGGGGTTGCGCTTCTATCCTTTCCCATTCATCGGTGGGTCTCGATTTCATGGTTTCATTCCTGTCCATTGGTTAATGTTTACTATTTTTAGTTTGCAAGTAAGAATTTTCAATACTGGTAATGCCTGAGCCAAAATCCTCTTGCAGAACATATTTCGTATGTGACTACTACGACCAGAGAAACATGAGTGTGGTGTTGTCCTGGTGTTGTTCTTGAGGTCATTGTTCCCCAGAGATCCCACCTCTGTTGTAGCCATAGTGACATGGAAAAGGTTGACAAATCTATGACAAGTCCATTCAGAAGAATACGTGAAGAACATGCAATAAATCATATTGATACTATGCAAACTATACATGCACTTGGAAATACATTGCTTTCTCTTGAACAAATCTATGCTCAACAAACAATCGACTTTTCACTTTCCCTGCCCCTGGACCGTGGTTCAAGGAAATGTGTCTTCACAAACACACCCCCACTTGAGAAACACAAATTGGAACATGGTTTTACAGTTGGACCACCAAAAAATACTATTAAGATATAATAATGTGAAATTTTTTGCAATAGATATAAACAACATATATTTTGACTTGAACCAGAGTTTGTCGAGCTCCAACTATATTTCATAGATGATAATTTTTTTCCCATAGTTAATGTGTTTCTATGGCTTCATAATTATGAGACTAAGTGTTGTTATGTGATGGATAAAGTTCTTATCTCCCTTTGTTTTTCCTCTTCTATACTTGCCTATTTTTCCCTGTTCTTCTTCCCCTCTATTATGCATTTTTGGTTCTATACTTAGTCGCGTTTCTATGCTCGCAGGTTCCTGGGGTGGTGAACTGACAAATTTTCATCTCCATCTATATCTTCACATCATGATTTCTTCTGACTGTCGTTCATTTGCATACTTATCTAATATTATGAACGCGGATTCGCAGATAGGCGCTATTGAACTCTGGTGCCCTGTGTTCAGGGTATACATCTTGCACCCAAAAATTCAATGATCTACAATTCGACCCTAGACTCCTCGAAATCGCAATCCTAACTCTACCTACGATGACTCTGTTTGACCGACCCACCTTTCCATACTTAGTCGAGTCTTCAAAGTTTCACGGCTTCACAGACTCCCGGGTTCACAAGAGTTTAAAAGCATTTTTCTCTCCCCTCCATCCCCACCACCTTTTTCCCTTCCCAATGCACATTAATTATGATTTTACTAGTGACAACTCACCAGACATGTTCAAAAATATTGGCATTAATAAGCAGAAAGATCGAGGACATCTCCCATTAAAATGCATTAACGGGTGAATATTATGGGATTTGATGATATTTTTGTGTCCATCTTGAATTGGCAAAAAATTGTTGGTTATTTTAGTTTTTTTAGGCATCATCATAGTAAGAGTGAAATATTGACTACCCCACTATCATCCACAAACATGTCATGTCATTTGATAATATGCTTGCATATGGAAATGTTAAATCATGTTATTAGTGATTATTCAGCACACATATTCAAAAAGATTGGCATTAATAGGCGAAAAGATCGAGGATATCTACCATTAAAATGAATTAAACCAAGATTTACGAAAGATTATACTATCATCCTCCAACGTTCATTTTAAATACTTATTCCCATTTCCCTCTATCATTGAACACTTGGGCTTTAAGGTGCCTTCATTGTAATGTTCTTGGTCATCCACATGTCAGACAAATTAGAGATGCCATTTAGGCCCAATTGAAAGACGAGGGAATGGTTTTATGTGACATCATCTTTGAGCGAAAAAAAATATTGTTAGCCAATAGAAACTCAGAGACAAAAAATTCAAGTATCTTATGATTGGTATTATCCCTGTATTCGATGCTTTGGTTGGTTGAAAGGCCTGCCTGAAGATTTGTATGTTGAACTTCTTTGTTTTGTTACTAGAAATTGGAAGGGACTTTCAAGTCACCTACAAAATGCTCCTTTGTTGAAGTATATAGCTTCTTCCAACAACATGGATTTGGAAAGTGTATCAAATCTTGCAGACCACACAATAATTTATCTTTCGTCAAAGGAGTCGCACATATCGTGGCTTGCAAAATGGTATACAATATTTAGAAATGACGCCAAATATTACTCCATGCGTGAATATACTTAGAAGGAAATTATAAATTTGGATCCTCACGAATGTGAGAAACTGTATGGGTAGTTGAATCAACATCCTAAAATTACAATAGTTTATATTTCAAAGTTTGTTGGGTGACTTCTGGGTGTGGTAACAGACTTGACATAAAGTCAGATTATTTGTCAAAGTTTGTTCGCGAACCTCTGGATGTAGTAACAAACTCCACATACAATCAAATTTCTATCGGCACTAGACATTTTTTCACTATTCCTATGCATATGATTGCATCTGGGTCGAATATCTTGTCGCTCTTTGCAAGAATATTCTTCGGGTAGTTGAAGGTGGGTATATAACCAAGGAACGAGGATCTAAAAATTTTTTGATACCTGCATCGACATGTAACTAGGAAAATTTAATGGGAAGGAATTATGGATTATGGACTTTGCAACACTTTCTGAAGATTACAATATACTACCACCTTCTGCAAGAAGTTTGACATGTTCATATGATGTTTTAGTCTCTGAATATGACCTTTTACTACCACCTTCATGTAATCATTTTGTTTCATTCTTTAGAAGAGACCTTGATGTAGTAGTATATTCTGGAGTTGTTTCCACCGAATATCAATATTCATGTTGTTTCCCTTGCTTTGAATAAGGATAATGCATTTATTTTGTTGCAGTAGATCTGATATTTGAAAAAAAATAGAAATTGCTTGATGCTTGAAGTATTGCCTTGTCTGGATCAAACAAATTGCCATGGACTCGCCGCAAGCGCCTCTCAAGTTGTTCATCGGGGTCACAGATCGATAAGGACAAAGTGCCTTCCTGGTCATAGAGTGCTTCCATCACCAGCTTGCATTTTCACGGGTACTTTTATTGCTACCTTCTTTCTTTGTCCTGGTGGTGGATCCTTCTATCCCAACCAACATGATGGAAATAAACTAGCTCTAGGGAATTTGATCACTTCTATGGATCTGAGTTGACTATATTTTAATTTCAGTTAACTTAAAAAGGTTTATGTGTGCAACCTAATGTTAGACATAGAAAATACAATTTCTTATTTCTTAAAATATAAAACAATGTATTTTTTAACACATGGTTGTTCGAAAAGTTTCAGGCATTGTTTGGGATTCATGTTCTTCAAGGATGTTAATTAATCACATGATTAATATTGCTTGTGCCAATGCAATCGAGCTGTCGTCGACTATGGAAATCA
>ML804192.1:205439-223164 GCA_009831015.1 Picea engelmannii | reverse complement strand
AATATTAAACCTTTAAGAAACTCAACAAACCACACTTAAAACTATGCGATTATTGTATTGGGTATTCAACGCTCCCATCCAGTAGGTAGACATCGATGCTCCCTTCAAGTAGATAGGACAATGTTGAATTAGAAAAAAATGAAGAATCTTAAGTCCACCCTAAACAACGCTCCCTCTGTGAAGAGCCCTCGACGTTGATCCAAAATTCGGTGCTCCCATGGGCATCTCTAGCAAATCGATGTGCTTCCGTCTCTCTCCAGCAAATTAGCGGCTCCGTCTCTCTCCAGCAAATCCACAACCAAATCGCTTTCCCCAAGCTCTGATACCACTTGTTAGAATTGTAAATTCGGAATACACAATTCACATAAGACAATAAATCATCATGCAAATTAACAAACTCAGATTTTTCATGGTTCACCCCAGATTTGGGCTACGTCCACCAGGTGAAGGCATCAGTTGTCTTATTATTCATATCAAGGAGATTTACAGTAGCTCACCCATTCATCTTACTCACACTCAGCCTCTACGGGCATACATAAATTTATATAGACTTCCTCTCACAGTTTCAAGAAACTGAATTCTTTAATTACACAACAATCTAATCCTATATTAAGGATGTTTGTTTCAACAATAGCCAAATATGAGGAATTGATCAATATCATTTGCACAAGTCCAGGAAGAATAGTTGGCGCTCCCAACGAGTTTGTTGTCACCTTTCAACACTAACTTGTTTGCCTTATTACCAAAATCTCAAGAGATTCTATATGTTTCCTACGCAATCTCATCTTAGCTGGAAATTGTGTAGCCATTTTAGCTATAAATAAAGATATTTCTTTAAAATAGAAGTTAATAGTCTCTTCTCTGAAAGTGGTCCTACATCTCTTTCTCCATTGGAAAGAAATCCCTGTTAGCATGATAGTAGTAGGCCATGAGTTGTAGTGATGATACTTTTGTAGATATTTTGAAGCCTGGTGAAATCTCCATGGGGACTCCTCAGTGGTCGTGGATGAAGGTATCCCATGTTCATTACAAGAGACTTGCAGAATTATGGATGGAAAAGGCATGGATTTATTTTCTTTGGTTCAAAAGCTAGAGGATCGGGTTTATGAGAAAGATAGTCTCATAACAATGTTAAAATCTCAAATTTAAGTGCAGGAATAGAAGATTTCAAGCCTGGAACAGAAGATTTCAGACCTCGAGCAGTGATGCACAACCCCAGTTGATACGATCCAACTTTAAAAAAGGAAATTTCAGAGCTAAAGAATGGACTTTAAAATCTGTTGTGATGCCTATGGATATTACATGCCCTACTCATTTTTTTTATGACAACAACAATCTTTCCCAACATATCTACCTTATGTTTTCTTATGGCTTCCCTTATCTACCTTATGTTTTCTTATGCGTTCCCTTTCTCCCCTGTTTTAGAGGTATGCTAGTTAATCCGAGTGCCTCGAAAGTTTTTCAGCATGTTGAATCCATTTTTTCATTTAGAAATGGATTTTAAATAACAAAAAATAGTGATTCGTGTAAATTTATATCCCCAAATTTCGGAGAAATAAACCATTTTGTAAAATAACTAGCCAATGTCATAAAATTTTATTAGAGGTATATGGACCAAAATTTTGTTGAGAATCTTTTGGTTACCCTAAGTATTTTTGTTGGAAATTGGGAAAATATTGAAAGCACTCATTCCAAGCAGGTTATTGTCTTTGGTTAGGAATTTCAAACTTCTTTACATGTTTATTATTTTGTTGTGCACAATCTAGCTGTTTGTGACAGGCGTTGGCTAGCTGTTCTACAAAATGGCTTATTTCGTCGGAATCTAGCGATATAAATTTACATGAATCACTATTTTTTGTTATTTAAAATACATTTCTGAATGCAGAAATGGATTCAACATGTTGAAAAACTCCAGGGGCACTCGGATTATACAGAAATAATCACTCAAATCTAGAAATCCAACAAATTTTCGTTGAATTTTGGACAAATATCCTTTGAAAAAATCATCGTTTCGTAGAACCTTTAGCCTACTATGTCTGTGACATTTGGTATTTTAGGTGTTTTATATACATCTCTTTTCACTAGATAATTCTTGGTATTTTGCTTTTCTGGGCGCTAGAAAAATTCGATTAAGCTAGGTAAAAAAAAATTCTTACCAAACTCTAGTGATGTAAAGAGTTGAATTTGGGCATTCAAAACTAGTTTGTAGTTGTGTTGCTTAGTATTAAGTTGTGTTGCTTAGTATTATTATAATTATCAATGGGCACGCTTGATTATTTTTTGCATTCCCAACCTTAGAAGTTGGGGATTGGAGAGTAACAGGTGGTATAGATAATGCATGTCTTCACCTTGCTTTAGTAGTTTTTCTCTTTTCTTTGAGAGAATCTTACATAGTTTTATCTTTCGGCTATGGGTTCTTTATGTTTGTTTGTGTTGTTTGGAATAGTTTGGAGTAATGGGTTGTTTTCAGGTCTGTGTTATAAGTATGTTCTAACTAATACATATCCAACTTAGAACTAATTGGACTATGGGTTCTTATGTATGCTTATTTGGGCTATGGGTTCTTATGTATGTTTGGGAATAGTTTGGGGTAATGGGTTATTTTGAGATCTGTTTTATAAGTATGTTCTAACTAATATAGATCTGGCTTAAGTATAAATCTTTAGATCTATTCCCGGTTAAGTTTTTTTGTATGGTAGTTCAATTTATTTGTTTATTTTATTCTTGTTCAAAGATGGATTTCATATTTTTTCATCTTAATATATGCACAAATAACACCTGTGATACATCTCTTAAACCTTTGTCTCTAAATTCCACCTCTTCCGACGAGTATGGATATTGACTTCTCTAAGAGATAATATCAACCTCACATCTCTGATAAATGAATGAAAGGTGGGATATATTCTTATTATTTTAAAATATTATTGACTACATTTCATATACAATGATGGTCTTATTAGTCCCTACCGAAGGCGTAGAGGGACTATAGCGATTGATAATTTGTTGACTTCATATTAGTTTTTCCTTTGACTAAAAATATTTGCATAATCTCTATTGTTGGAACTAGAGGACTAAAAACATTGATTTGTATATAAGAAAAAATACCATATATGTCATGATCTAATTGGATATCAGATTGGAGGTCTTATTGTCAGCTTCACTATTCCTAATGTTTTATATGTTAACATATCCAAAGTTTTTGATCATCTACGATCTTTCTGAATTTTTACTATTTTTTTGAAATGTTTAGATATCCAAAGGTTTGAGCATGGAGAGTCAGTTTTTTATTAGTTGACTTCATATTAGTTTGACTAATTTTTTTTGTTCATAGTCTCTATTGTTCGAACTATTGTTACTATTTTTTTATTGTTATTATTATTTTATATTAGTATAAAATAATATAGTAATTATTTTGTGTGCGTAGCAGACTTGCCACACTGCATTCTTTCTTAAATGTTTACACAACATGAGGCCCTTCAATGGTCCTAACAGACTTAAATGTTTATCTAACAGGCCTCACAGCCTTAAATGTTTACTTAACAGGCATGTTACAATACATTTTCCTTCGATTTTTTTATGCAATGTTCTCTGCAGTGAATATGTGAAATATTGTTCTTTAACGACATTACTGGTTCATTGGTTGATGCTTTCTCGTTGCTTGTTCACTGGTTTCTTGTTTTCATGTTGTTGTTGCTCTTGTTTTCCTATTGGTATTGTTGCAGTTTGTACGCTTGTGATTCTGCAACAGTGATTGGAACTGCACTTCTGTCGTTCCCCGTTCACGAGTGGGTTTCGGTGCCATGTTTAGCTTCATGTTCATTGTTTTTTGTTTTCTATTTGCAGTTTGCAAGTGAGAAATTTCAATACTGGATATGCCTGAGTCAAAATCCTCTTGCAGAAAATCTTTGTATGTGAGGAGAAAATATGATTTCCTTTTCTTGTATGTCACTGTGGTTGCGATGGAGGTGGATTCTATGTCAACAGTGGAAATCAATAACAAGACGAAGACACCATTACAATCCTGCTTCTCTGGTCATAGTAGTCACATACAAAGATGGGATGCAAGAGGATTTTGATCCCTCCCAGTATTGAAAAATACCAACCGTCCAAACTGCAAGTTTATTAATTTTTTACACAGTGGGAGTCCTTTGTATGGTCCTCACATCCTTAAATGTTTACCTGGTAGGCCTCACAACATGAAATGTTTTCTTAACAGGTGTGTTACAATACATTTTCCTTCGATTTTTTGATACAATCTTGTGTGTAGTGAATTTGGCCAATATTGTTCTTAACCGACATTCCTGGTTGACTGGTTGATGATTGCTCATTGGTTTGTTGGATGCTGCTTATTGTTGTTTGATTCAACTTTGCAAAGTTGAGGTCCTGTAGTTGTGGTTGGGCATGTTGATGCTTGGTCACTGGTTTGTTGTTTGTTGCTTGCTCTTGTTTGCTTCAACTTTGCAAGGTTGGGGTTCTGCATCTGCAGTTGGACCTGTTGTTGTAGTTTGCAGGGCAGAGGCTATGCTTTTGTCCTTCCCCATTCATCGGTGGGTCTCAGTGCTTCGGTTGCTTTCCTGCATTTCTTAACAGGCCTATTACAATACATTTTCGTCTGATTTATTTATTTATTTTTTTTTTTTTCTTCTACAATGTTGTCTGCAGTGAATATGGACAATATTTTTCTTTAGTGGCATTACTGGTTCACTGGTTGATGCTTGCTCATTGCTTGTTAACTGGTTTCTTGTTTGCCTGTTGTTGCTTCTCTTTTTTGTCTGTTGTTGCTTCTCTTGTTTGCCTATTGTTGTTATTCCAATTTGCATGCTTGGGATTCTGCAACCGCGTTTAGAACTATGCTTTTGTTGTTCCCCATTGATGGGTGGGTTTCATTGCTAGGTTTACGTTCGTATTCGTTGTTTTTTGTTTGCTATTTCCATCTTGCAAGTGAAAAAATTAAGTACTGGAGATGCATGGGTCAAATTTCTCTTACAGAATATCTTCGTATGTGAAGAGAAAATTCGATTTCCTTTTTATATGGAGGTGGGTTTTGCGTAGTCACATACAAAGATGTTCTGCAAGAGGATTTTGATCCCTCCCAGTATTGAAAATGCTTATTTTCAAACTGGAAAAAAAAAACCAGAAAAAAAACACACACACAACGAATGCAACCATGGCAATGAAACTTATCTGTCAATGGGGAGCAACAAAAGCGTAGTTCCAATTGAGGATGCAGAATGCCAACCATGCAAATTGAAACTTTCTTAAATGTTTACACAGTGAGAGGCCTTTGCACGATCCTCAGTCTTAAATGTTTACCTAGCAGGCCTGACATCCTGAAATGTTTGCTTAACAGACATGTTACAATATATTCCTCCGATTTTTTTATACAATCTTGTGCAATAAATTTGGGCAATATTGTCTTCATACTTGTTCACTAGTTTGTTGTTTGTCGCTTTCTCTTATTTTCTTCATCTTTGCAGGATTGGGGTCCTGCATCCACAGTTGGACATGTTGTTGTAGTTTGCAGACCAGGGGTTGCGCTTCTATCCTTTCCCATTCATCGGTGGGTCTCGATTTCATGGTTTCATTCCTGTCCATTGGTTAATGTTTACTATTTTTAGTTTGCAAGTAAGAATTTTCAATACTGGTAATGCCTGAGCCAAAATCCTCTTGCAGAACATATTTCGTATGTGACTACTACGACCAGAGAAACATGAGTGTGGTGTTGTCCTGGTGTTGTTCTTGAGGTCATTGTTCCCCAGAGATCCCACCTCTGTTGTAGCCATAGTGACATGGAAAAGGTTGACAAATCTATGACAAGTCCATTCAGAAGAATACGTGAAGAACATGCAATAAATCATATTGATACTATGCAAACTATACATGCACTTGGAAATACATTGCTTTCTCTTGAACAAATCTATGCTCAACAAACAATCGACTTTTCACTTTCCCTGCCCCTGGACCGTGGTTCAAGGAAATGTGTCTTCACAAACACACCCCCACTTGAGAAACACAAATTGGAACATGGTTTTACAGTTGGACCACCAAAAAATACTATTAAGATATAATAATGTGAAATTTTTTGCAATAGATATAAACAACATATATTTTGACTTGAACCAGAGTTTGTCGAGCTCCAACTATATTTCATAGATGATAATTTTTTTCCCATAGTTAATGTGTTTCTATGGCTTCATAATTATGAGACTAAGTGTTGTTATGTGATGGATAAAGTTCTTATCTCCCTTTGTTTTTCCTCTTCTATACTTGCCTATTTTTCCCTGTTCTTCTTCCCCTCTATTATGCATTTTTGGTTCTATACTTAGTCGCGTTTCTATGCTCGCAGGTTCCTGGGGTGGTGAACTGACAAATTTTCATCTCCATCTATATCTTCACATCATGATTTCTTCTGACTGTCGTTCATTTGCATACTTATCTAATATTATGAACGCGGATTCGCAGATAGGCGCTATTGAACTCTGGTGCCCTGTGTTCAGGGTATACATCTTGCACCCAAAAATTCAATGATCTACAATTCGACCCTAGACTCCTCGAAATCGCAATCCTAACTCTACCTACGATGACTCTGTTTGACCGACCCACCTTTCCATACTTAGTCGAGTCTTCAAAGTTTCACGGCTTCACAGACTCCCGGGTTCACAAGAGTTTAAAAGCATTTTTCTCTCCCCTCCATCCCCACCACCTTTTTCCCTTCCCAATGCACATTAATTATGATTTTACTAGTGACAACTCACCAGACATGTTCAAAAATATTGGCATTAATAAGCAGAAAGATCGAGGACATCTCCCATTAAAATGCATTAACGGGTGAATATTATGGGATTTGATGATATTTTTGTGTCCATCTTGAATTGGCAAAAAATTGTTGGTTATTTTAGTTTTTTTAGGCATCATCATAGTAAGAGTGAAATATTGACTACCCCACTATCATCCACAAACATGTCATGTCATTTGATAATATGCTTGCATATGGAAATGTTAAATCATGTTATTAGTGATTATTCAGCACACATATTCAAAAAGATTGGCATTAATAGGCGAAAAGATCGAGGATATCTACCATTAAAATGAATTAAACCAAGATTTACGAAAGATTATACTATCATCCTCCAACGTTCATTTTAAATACTTATTCCCATTTCCCTCTATCATTGAACACTTGGGCTTTAAGGTGCCTTCATTGTAATGTTCTTGGTCATCCACATGTCAGACAAATTAGAGATGCCATTTAGGCCCAATTGAAAGACGAGGGAATGGTTTTATGTGACATCATCTTTGAGCGAAAAAAAATATTGTTAGCCAATAGAAACTCAGAGACAAAAAATTCAAGTATCTTATGATTGGTATTATCCCTGTATTCGATGCTTTGGTTGGTTGAAAGGCCTGCCTGAAGATTTGTATGTTGAACTTCTTTGTTTTGTTACTAGAAATTGGAAGGGACTTTCAAGTCACCTACAAAATGCTCCTTTGTTGAAGTATATAGCTTCTTCCAACAACATGGATTTGGAAAGTGTATCAAATCTTGCAGACCACACAATAATTTATCTTTCGTCAAAGGAGTCGCACATATCGTGGCTTGCAAAATGGTATACAATATTTAGAAATGACGCCAAATATTACTCCATGCGTGAATATACTTAGAAGGAAATTATAAATTTGGATCCTCACGAATGTGAGAAACTGTATGGGTAGTTGAATCAACATCCTAAAATTACAATAGTTTATATTTCAAAGTTTGTTGGGTGACTTCTGGGTGTGGTAACAGACTTGACATAAAGTCAGATTATTTGTCAAAGTTTGTTCGCGAACCTCTGGATGTAGTAACAAACTCCACATACAATCAAATTTCTATCGGCACTAGACATTTTTTCACTATTCCTATGCATATGATTGCATCTGGGTCGAATATCTTGTCGCTCTTTGCAAGAATATTCTTCGGGTAGTTGAAGGTGGGTATATAACCAAGGAACGAGGATCTAAAAATTTTTTGATACCTGCATCGACATGTAACTAGGAAAATTTAATGGGAAGGAATTATGGATTATGGACTTTGCAACACTTTCTGAAGATTACAATATACTACCACCTTCTGCAAGAAGTTTGACATGTTCATATGATGTTTTAGTCTCTGAATATGACCTTTTACTACCACCTTCATGTAATCATTTTGTTTCATTCTTTAGAAGAGACCTTGATGTAGTAGTATATTCTGGAGTTGTTTCCACCGAATATCAATATTCATGTTGTTTCCCTTGCTTTGAATAAGGATAATGCATTTATTTTGTTGCAGTAGATCTGATATTTGAAAAAAAATAGAAATTGCTTGATGCTTGAAGTATTGCCTTGTCTGGATCAAACAAATTGCCATGGACTCGCCGCAAGCGCCTCTCAAGTTGTTCATCGGGGTCACAGATCGATAAGGACAAAGTGCCTTCCTGGTCATAGAGTGCTTCCATCACCAGCTTGCATTTTCACGGGTACTTTTATTGCTACCTTCTTTCTTTGTCCTGGTGGTGGATCCTTCTATCCCAACCAACATGATGGAAATAAACTAGCTCTAGGGAATTTGATCACTTCTATGGATCTGAGTTGACTATATTTTAATTTCAGTTAACTTAAAAAGGTTTATGTGTGCAACCTAATGTTAGACATAGAAAATACAATTTCTTATTTCTTAAAATATAAAACAATGTATTTTTTAACACATGGTTGTTCGAAAAGTTTCAGGCATTGTTTGGGATTCATGTTCTTCAAGGATGTTAATTAATCACATGATTAATATTGCTTGTGCCAATGCAATCGAGCTGTCGTCGACTATGGAAATCAAATTAACACTACAATGTCAGATAATAAATGTCTGACATGTACCTAATGTCGAGGTCATCATCGCATAGGACCCCCAACCTCCAAATATTTATGGACTCACAACAACGTTGTAATTGTCATGACAAAGAAACACTAAAGTCAACGCTCTTTGTAGGTCTGACAATCTTGCAGTCTATGTGATTTGACAATGACAGACCTGCTTGTTCATTGCATTAGCGCCCTATAGTCAATGACATTGTTCCCATTTCCACCGCCAGTATTGATGTCTGAAGCTAAATCTATCTAGAGCTTGGAGTGATTGGCAGTGTGGATGCCTGGATTTGAAGCTACCTGAAGCCTGGGGTCATGACTTGTTACACTTGGAATTAGTACCAGTACTGATCAAAAGTTGATTGTATGTCGAGTCTGTTACTACATCCAGAGGTCGCTCAACAATATTTGATATAGAAGTTGGTTGTTTGTCAATCTTTTACAACTTTGTCATAAAAGGTTCACTCACTTCCGAATATTCCAGACCATTTTGTGAGCCAGGATGTCTACCACCCCTATGATGAAAGATATATTATGGTGTGATCTGCAACATTTGATACACTTTCCAAATATGTGTTGTTGGAAGAAGCTATATACTTCAACAAAGGAGCATTTTGCAAGTGACTTGAACATCCCTTCCAATTTACAACAATAAAACAAATAAATTCAACATAAAAATCTTAAGGCAGGCCTTTCAACCAAACAAATGATCGAATACAAGGAGAATACCAGTCACAACATACTTGAATTTGTTTGTCTCGGCTTTTGTTGGCTAACATGATTTTTTTCGCCCTAAGATGATGTCACATAAAACCACTCCCTCGTCTTTGAATTGGGCTTGAATCACATCTCTAAGATGTCGATGACCAGGAACATTACAAGGAAGGCACCTTAAACCCCAAGTTTTCGAAAATAGAGGGAAATTAAAACTTAGCAAAGTATGGAATGTTGAATAAAAAGCTAATGCAGGTAGGCCATATCTATAAGAGACAAAAAGCTACGATATATCTAGTTGGAAGCACCAATTAATTCCAAGACCCTAAATTGATATTCAACTCGTTGTTTTTAACTAGGAAAGAATATGATGATCAAGTTGAAATCTATAAAAGATGGTCTACAGGCTTGATTCTTATACATATTTTCTTTTTTTGTCCGCAGGAGCCCCAATCGCAGTCATTATGGAAAACACATTTAAATTTCAGAGAATATCTACTGAACTATTTCAAGACAACTATTTTGGGAAATAATCTCACTTGTATTTTTTAACCTAGTTTATCTTAATATAGAATATTTGAAATTTTTGTATGGTGTTTTCCAATGGCCGGTATTGTTTTTTATTTTATTTTGTATTTTTTTTTTAAATTGACTCATTTGCATGTACAACTATTGATAGATAAATTCAACCTCTTCCTAAAAGAAATTAAGACGCTCTTTTATCCATGGTTAAACATATGCACGACAAGATTTTTTTTCTGCTGTCCAACACTTCGATTTAAATAAAAGATACTCTATTCGCTCCTTACATTTTACATGCAAGAATAATTTTTGATAGGAGATAGCTATATGGCGCCCACCCTATACTTAAGAAATAAATAGGTGGACCCATCCTGCTGTCATTCTTCGGGGCCCCGTAAATAGAATAAATTAATGACTCTATTTCAATAAGGCAACTCAGGTGTTGATGTCATGTTCATGTTCAATATTGTGCATATATTACAATTTCTTCTATTTGATAATATCCTTNATATATATATATATATATATATATATATATATATATATATATATATATATATATATATATCTTTCTTTCTTTCTATTGCTTGTGGGTTTCAACAAAATTTGTGAATTGAAAAACACCTTACAAATTGGAAGATGCTTTACATTTGGACCACAAATAATCTATTAACATATACTGATATGAATACTATTGGAATAAATATAAACAAATCTCTTTAAACTTGAAGCTGGACTAAATGCTCGTTTCTCCCTTTGTTTCCCCTTCTCTATACTTACCCATTTTTCCCTTGTCTTCTTCCCCTCTATTATCCCTTTGTGGTTCTATATTTAGTCGCATTTCCATGATCATGGCTTCCTGAGTTGGCAGATTGGCAGATGCTCATCTTCATCTATATCCTCACATCATGAGCCCGATCAACCACAATCCCTTTCAATACATAGCTAATTATCTGACCATCGGGTCTCATGTTAGCGCTATCGAACACTTATGCCCCTTGTTCTGTCATATACATATTGCACCCAAAAAAATCTGTGATCTGCAATTTATGCTTTTACTAGTGAGAACTCACCAAGGGTTCGAAAAGATTGGCATTAATAAACAAACAATAGATGTTATTATGTGATATAATTACACCTTTTTCCTTTTTCTTCTTCACGTTTATTATCCCTTTCTGGTTATATACTTAGTCACCTTTCTATGATCACGGGTTCCTGGGTTAGCAGACTGACAGATCTTCATCTCCATCTATATCCTCACATGACGAGTCTGACCGACCGTCGTTCCTTTCCATACTTTATCGAACTTTGTTGCTACTTGTTTCGTGATATACATCTTGCACTCAAAACTTCTGTGATCTACAATTACATCCTGGACTCCTCGAAATCGCAAGCTTCACTCTACCGAGGTTCACAAAAGTTTCAAAGCATCTATCGTTTCCTTCCATCCCCACTACCTTCACTCCCTCCCCAATGCACATTAATTGTGGTTTTACTAGTGACAATTGAACACACCGGTATGAAACAATTGGCATTAACAAGAAAAAAACCTCGAGGAGATCTCCCATTAACACACACTAAACTGCCATTTACAGTACTCGAAACGACCTCCGTTCCTTTCCATACTTAACCAAATTTTTCCACGTGTTCTATGATATACATCTTTCACCCAAAACTTATGTGATCTACAATTTCACCCCGAGCTTCTCCACCATTTTTTCCATATTCGCACCCTTCCCAATGCACATTAATTATTCTGGCCTCTAGATTGCACTTCCATTGTTCTGTGACTTACAAACAACACCCAGAACTCTGCGATATACAAATTTATTTCCAAACTCCCACATCATCCCCTCTTCTGTGTTACACATTATGCATTCAAATGTTCCGAGGGATACAATTTGACTGTCAGGGCCTCACGTGTTCTGGGGAAATCTTGTCACCCTATTTTGAATCCTAGGGTTGGCAGGTTCATGAAATCTCCAACTCCTAGTCATTGTTTCCTATGTTGGCCACCTTCGTACTTCTTTCTAAATATGCAACAAAAAAGGTTTAATGCTAAGATGTCATCATGCAACAACTGTAAATATCATTATTAATAAGCAAAATCCTCGAGGAGACAGTCACACTGACTATCCCTACACAACTTGTCCAGAAACATGCAGAAAAGATCTTTCCACGTAATTGGAAAGCTATCACAAATTTCAATATATTAGCGAAAACAAGTCCAGGCCATCATTTCCCTATTCCATACTTAGACACTTTTTCAATTGCGGGTTCCTGAACTTATGGGCTCAAAACTGTGTTTCGAATATTCCGCGACTTGCAAACAATACCCAGAGTTCTGGGATATATAATTTGTCCACTGGAATGCCCCGTCATGAGTCGGACCATCCGCCATTCCTTTCAATACTTAGCTGCAAGTTGGCAGTATGTTCATGACGTGGTACATTTCCATGTTTTCACATGTTGCAACCACTGTGTATCGATTTCAGCCTACCATTTCCCTGTTTCATACTTAGACACTTTTTCGATTGCAGGTTCCTGGACTGACAGGCTCAATATTGTGTTTCCAATGTTCCGCAACTAGAAAACACTACCCGGAATTCCGCGATATACAATTTGTCCGCGGGAATGCACCATCATTCCCTCTTTCGCGTTACACGTTATGCGATCAACACTTTCGAGACATACAAATTGACCCTCGGGCCCTCACCTCTGCTGGTTGTATCTTGTAACCCTATTTTGAAGCTCGATTGACTGCTTGATAATTAGCCATTCCTTAATTATTGTTCCTTGTCCCCACCACCTTCATACTTCTTTCTGGATATGCAATTAGTAAGCTTTAATTCTAACACTTCGCCATGCAGGAACCTTAAACATTTCCATCAATGAGTGAAAGGCTTGAGGAGATCTCCCACACTTCTGCGATATACAAATTGATCGTCGGACTCCCACATCATCCCCTCTTCCGTGTTACACATTTTGCACTCAAAAGTTTCGAGACATACAATTTGACCCTCGAGAATTCACATCTCCTAGGGAACCATTGTCACCCTAGTTTGAATCCCATCCGACCTCTTTCCATACTTTCCCATTACATGGAATCTCTTTCGTAGATCCTCGAGTTGGCGGGTTCATGAAATCTCCAATTATTAGCCACATTTCCATTAATGAGTGAAAGGATCGAGGAGATCTCCCACACTTCTGTAAATTGATCGTCGGACTCCTACATCATCCCCTCTTCCGTGTTACACATTTTGCACTCAAAAGTTCTGAGACATACAATTTAACCCTTGGGAAGTCACGTCTCATGGGGAACCATTGTCACCCTAGTTTTAAGCCCATCCAACCACTTTCCATACTTGTCCATCTCACGGAATCTCTTTCACGGATCCTCGGGTTGGCGGGTTCATGAAATCTCCAATTCTTAGTCATTGTTTACTGTGCCTGCCACCTTCACAGTTCTTTCAAAGTATGCAATGACCAAGGTTTAATGATAACAATTCATCATGCAACAATTGTACAGACCGTCATTAAAAATAAAAAGGCTCGACGAGACAGTCACATTGACTATCACTACAGAACTTTCCCAGAAACATGCAGAAAAGATCTTGCCAGGTCATGGAATATCTATTACAATTTTCAATATATTAGCAAAAACGAGTCCGACCTACCGTTTCCCTATTCCATACTTAAGCCACTTTTTCCATTGCTGGGTTCTCGGACATGCGGTCTCAAGATTGCACTTCCATCGTTCTGTGTCCTACAAACAGTACCCACAATTCTGCTATATACAAATTGACCTCTGGACTATCCCATCATGCCCTCTTCCATGTTATGCGTTTTGCACTCAAAAGCTTCCTAGACATACAATTTGACCCTCGGGCCCTCACCTCTAGTGGTTGTACCTTGTAACCCTATATTGAATCTCAACCGACCGCTTTTGGTAATTAGCCACTCCTTAATTGCTCTTTCCCGTCCCCGCGACCTTCATACTTCTTTCTAAATATGAAATTAGTAACCTTTGATGCTAACAACTCATCATGCAGAAACCGTAAACATTGTCATTAATGAGAGAAATGCTCGAGGAGATCTCCCATTAATACACATTAAAGCAAGATCTGTGGAGATTTATATTATCCCTTCTGATTTTTCATCTCAAACAACATGCAATGTCTTTCACAGGTCATCGTGTTGGTGCGTTCACCAAATCTCCATTCCTTAATTGCTCTTTATCATACCTGCCATCTTCGCACTTCTATGTGTGAAATTACTAGTATTTAATGCTAACAACACATCATGCAACAGTTGTCGAGATTATCATTAATGAGCGAAAGGCTCAAGGAGATCTCCCATTCACAAGCATTGGACCAAAATTGTGGAGGGTTATATTATCCCTTCCAAATCTTCATTTCAAACATTGTATAGAGAAAACAAACATTCTCGTAAATTTATGGCATCATCTTGACCGCAGTTATGTGGAGATGTTGAAATTACTGATACAACTGAGAGGGGGTGGGGTGAATCAGTTGTATTTGAGATTAAACAATTTTAAGTCTATTAAAATATTCTTAAACTTTCTTCAAGTGATCATCAACATTATACAGCATATGGACAGTAAAATTAAAAAGTATCAATCACACATAAGGTATACACATAGACATATTTTCACGAGGAAACCCATAAAGGGAGAAAACCTCTTCTTCTTCGAAATGATAGGCAGTCTTTTAAGTTCTGTACATCATCTTTAATTGAGCACCAACTCAATGTGAGGCTGCTACCTCTATTTTACAAGCTACAACTTGTTTGAGAGCACCAACTCTCTGGTTTTTCTAGCACCCACTAGAAGGAAGCACCAACTCCCTGAATATTCCAGCATCAACTGGATGGAAGCACCAACTTCCAGTTACACAGGCTCCAACCTGTATAACAGAGAACACTTGTTCTCCCTAGCACCACCCTACCACCCTTGTTTCTCTGGATGCAACCAGATGGAAGCTACAACTCCCTGTGTTCAAGCACCCACTTGAAACTCTAAGGACAATAGTCCTCCCGAGCACCTCCCAACCTCCCTACAATATCAAATAATGAATACATAGACAACTAAATAGATAAATCAATTCTTACCAATCTTTCTCTGTATCTGATATTCAACAAACTGTTCTGCAATTCTTCTCTTCTTTTGTTTGTTTAGCAGGTCTTCTCTGCATCAAATTTTTCTGTCATTCTGATCTGCTTCTACGTTGTCTATCATTCTGCTCTACTTATGCTCTGCGTTTCATCTCACTCTGCACATTTTCTCAATTTCATGCTATGCCTCTGCTCATTTTCCTTTTCTTACTGTTTATTCATTTTCCCTTCAGAACGGCCAACCTTGCACAATCTGTCTCGTCTTATTTTATGAATACCTCCCCAATGGTTCCACTTCGCCTTCCCTCAGCCAAAACAAGAACACCTGTCCTAGCAACTGAAACACTAACTGATTCGTAATCATGAGTCCATTTGTTTAGAAGATTAGTAACTAAGGAGTTAAATGTGTGTGAAAGAACAATAACCCTCCGATCACATTCAAGCTTTATCCGCACCGTTGGATGATCTTTATTATTCTTTCCTTTTAAATTGGGTTTTGACATTTCAGCATTCCTTTGCCCAAGTGTCTCGACACTTTCACATCGCGATCTCCGAAACTCTGAAATGGAGCTTATCTGGACTGACTCCTTCTCTTCCCGTGACCAAGGGTTGTGACCACAACTTTATGTGAAAGGCGCTTTCACGATTTTGCATATCGCGAATTCGTAATTCCTTATGTTCAATGTTCCTGTCACCTCCAAATCCCGATCTGTGAAAATCCAAAAGGAAATCAGATCAACGATCCAGATCATATCTAGATCTGATGGTTCAGATCAAGTTGGGATTTCACACATCGCGATTTCGGCATTCTTGACGTTCATAGTTTTTGTTACTTACTAATTCCGATCCTCGAAACTTCGTGAAGAAGTAAAATCAATGGTCCAGATCTGATCTCTATTCAGTGACTGTGATTAAATCGCAAAATCGCATATCGCGATTTCGGGGTTCCTATTGTATTGTTTCTTTTGCCTCTCCATATCGCAATTCGCGAAACTCCGATATGGGGTGTGATCAACGGTCCGAGTTTGATCTTGACTCAACGGCTGCGATCAAGTCGCGATTTCGCATATCGCGAAATTGGGAATCCTGAGGTTAATAAACTTTGACATCTCCAACTTTCGATCCCCGAAACTCTGACAAGGACTAGGATCTACGGTCCAGATCAAAGCTTGATCTGACGGCTCAGATTTCATCGCGATTTTTCATATTGCAATTACACCCTCTTCTCCTTGCACTTTAAAGACCGTGCAAATTCTCCTCGATCCAATGGTGGTCGGACCCTGCGCTCAGATCTAACGGTTGGGATCTGTCTCCCTCTTCAATGATCATAGATTCTTCTTCTCAAGAGATTCTTATCAAACTTTTTGCTCATTTGCTGCCTTCGATCATTCACTACTTTCGATCATTCACCTCTCTGAACTTATCTTCTGTTTGCCTCATGTCATCTTCGCTATTGCCATCAATGACAAGCATTCGCTGTCTATTAACTGTCTGTTAAATATTTGCCAACAATATCCCCCTTTGGCATTGATGACAACACAAACACCCACATGTATTCAGATCTTCTCTCCTTCTCTTTTCTCCCCCTTTGACATCAATGTCAAAGAAGAACCATTCTTCCCCTGATCTGTTATAAAAACTTGCTCCCCCTGTCAACTATAAGCATCTTGGAAATACACTAGATATTCAATAAGTACTCCCCCTAACCAGGTGAACAGATTAGGCACAAGAGATTATAACCCCCAACTTTTGACGAAGATATCCAAAAGGGGTTGTTTCTAATGGTTTAGTAAAGATATCAACAATCTGTTCTGTATAAGGTATATAATTCAGTTGAAGAATTCTGTTTGTAACTTGTTCTCTGAGAAAATGGTACTTGATTGGAATATGCTTAGTCTTGGAATGAAGAACAGGATTCTTGGAGACACTAATGGCACTGGTGTTATCACAGTGAATTGGAATGGGATCAGTGTAATTTACCTTCAGGTCTGCAAGAGTTTGTATCATCCATAAAATTGTGTGCAACAAGTAGCAACAACAATATATTCTACCTCTGTAGTAGATAAAGAAATGGATCCCTGCTTTTTACTAAGCCATGCAACTAATGAGTCACCTAGAAAAAATGCTCCTCCACTGGTTCTTTTTCTCTCATCAACACATTTTGCCCAGTCTGCATCTGAATATGCAGTTAACTGGAAATTTTGATTTCTAGGATACGACAGTCCATATGTCATTGTTCCCTTCAGGTATTTAAATATCCTTTTGACAGCTACCAAATGACTTTGTTTAGGGGCAGACTGAAAACGACTTACCATTCCAACAGCTTGCATTATATCAGGACGGGATGTTGTGATGTACAGAAGACTGCCTATCATAGAGCGATATGTTATTTGATCAACATCAGGTGAGATATCATCTTTACTCAGCTTGCAACCAACCACCATAGGTGTGCTAACTGTAGAGGAATCTTCCATCTGAA
>ML804192.1:151610-197649 GCA_009831015.1 Picea engelmannii | reverse complement strand
TTCTAGCGAGTCTTTCACTCTGTATTTTTACAGTCTCTGTACATTTCTTTGATTAATAGAAATCGTGTATTACTGTATATCTGTGTTTATGGTTGCATCTCTGATACATTTCTGTTATATCATTGAATATCTGCAATATCTCTATGCATTTCTTTATTATATCTCCGCTCTCATTTCGTGCCGAAAATAATCCGGATCACCTAAACTATGTTGAAAGGCTAAGAGGGTTCGACCCTAATGGAATTTTTCGAGAACATTTACTAGCAGTTGGCTTTAGCATCTCTTTTATCCATACACGCCTGATCGAAGACAAAGACAGTGATGACAACACTCATGCTCTTGATGATGTTGACATAGAGACATTGCAAAGCACAACTGAATTGTACAGACAACAGGGAAAAGGCGGTGAGAAGAGTGTCCAGTCCCTGGCCAACACTCCCAAGAGCACGCCATCATGGAGAATCGCTTCAACGACCCACCCCAGTAAGAAAAAAACCCAAAAATATTCAAACGGAGGAGGATATAAGAACCCTTCTCACGGAAAAATTGATAGTTTTCACAAATTTCCCATGATGAAGAAGAGAAAAAAAAATTTAGGACAGGGGGAAGAGCGTGAAAATGAAAGTGAGGACATGCAACTTGAAATTGATGTGGATGAAGTGTTCCACAAAATTGATCAGCCCCTGGATGCAATGCACCATAGTTCGACAATGCAAATAGTTGAGACCAACATTTTTAACGAAGATGAATCCTTCGTATTCCAGAGCGTTGTTTTTTTAAACCAATCTAAAAATTTAATTATTGAAAAGAGAGATGTAACAAATAAGAAAGGGAAATCTCATTCAGAGATTAACCTTAGGAAAATGCAGTCATCCCAAATCTCTTGATTTCACCGAGCAACCATATATGCTCTTGATGATTCCATTGGAGGAATTGAAGCGGAGAATGCCAGACTAAACGGTTGAATCAAGGAATTGGAGGAGGCTTTGATTCCTACCCCATTGTTTGCCATTCCTTTATCAAAAAGCATGCCTGCCACCCCTGCAGCCAAGTTAAAAGGATCCTCCAGCCTCCTCACATCCTTTAGAGGCTATGTAGATAAGAATATCAAGAAAAGAATGGAGCTAATTACTAAAGCTTGGGAAACATCACAAAATATAGCTTCTTTTCGAACGAGGGCAAATGGTTTGCATGAACATTCGCAGGTGGATTTAAAAAATGAAGAACGTTTCTATCAATAGACGTTGATCCATTTTCTCAACCATGTCATCAACATCTCATATCTGAAAAGAATACAAGAAGATCTTCCTTCCCCAAACAAGATCAAACAATTAAAAGCATGCTGGAAAGAGAAACTTAAGAACCTACACCTCATTGTTGAATCATGTGAACAAGCCATATAAGAGAAAGAAGAATTATTCACAAACCTAACCCAAATAGACTTAGCCGGAAGTACCAACGAGGTTCAAGACCCAAACTTAATTCTCAACTCCTTTTCCTTAACCAAGCAAGCCTTCGATGAACAAGTTGATATTTTAAAGGGGTTGTCTTTAGAAAAGTTTTAAGACATCCTTGAATATGGTCAAGATGATGTCGAGAACTGGCTAGTGGAATATTTGGCACACAATGAAGAAATTGAATAGGCTCTGCATAGTATTTCTATCAATCTAAGGAAATTAGAAAACGAGCTTTTCAACATAGAAATCTGGGATGAAATCAATGTGGCCCCCATGAGAAGCTACATTGAAGAATGTCTCCAAAGGAGAATGGACAAGCTCACTGACGAAGGGCAACAACCGGTTGGCACGATTACAATGGTCGTCGCCGAGAGAAACAAAAAGGCATTAGCTTCATAGTAAGTCTATATTGTTCACATCTTTATACTGATCACATATTGATTTCTTTATCAGTCCAGTTATTCTACCTCTTTGAATAGAAATCTCTAACCAAAGACTGATAACTTCCAATTTCTTCTTTTCAGGTCTTCCTCTCTACTGTCGCGCACTGATTCTTTCTACAGACCTATTTCTTGTAATTATTTATTTTATGGTCTATGGGAGCCCCAATCCCAGTCTATAGGAAAAATGCATTTAAATTTCCAAAAATATGTAACGAACATCATTAATTTTTCATAAATTTCAAAGAAAACTAATTCGGGAACAATTTCGACGGTGCTTTCAAAATGCTAAATTATTTCTCTTTATGCATATTGATCATCTTCTTTTATTTTAATGTCCTCAATTTTTTTTTCTTCAACTATGTTGGATGTCAGGAAATTGTGTTTATTATATTTGAATGTTTAATGTCTGTGATTCCTGGTCCTTTTTTCCAGGAGCCTTTATTTCAAAAACAAAAAACAAAAAAGCTACTACTATGTTTTCTTATTGGTTCAAGTCATTACAACAAAAATTTTCTAAGTCCCATATTTGAACTATACACTCCCCAGAAAAAAACTTAAACAAAAATATCACATCTATAAAAACCGTAGTAGGATTGACATCCTTGTTCGCATATTAACCCCATATTAATATAATATTATGATTAACAGGGTCATCTACCAACCTGATGTCTTATGGTTGGCGTGTGACACATTGCCACGAGTCATCTTCTGCATGAATACCACTTGTACTTCAAGCTGCTTCCCACGTGTCTCTACTACTTTGGGCTTCTATTTCTCCCTCGGTCCCGCCATAACAGTGCATTTATTCTCATTCCAACCTAGCAGGAACTATGCTACCATGCAACACTTATTATAATATGTTCTCTGAGTGGGCACTAGTTTTGCAATCTTAACCTTCAATGATTTTTTTTTCAATTATTTGAATAATGTATTGCATCCATTGAAAATTTGAAATAAGAAATCAACTATTAGTATTTTTTAACTTTGACAACTTGAAATTGAACATAATATATAAAATATTAATATTAGATATAATATTAATATTATAAAATATACTTTGTTATAATATCAAAGTGTACTATATATTATTAAAATTACTAAGCATCGTAAATATTTATGAAATGAGAAAGTTTTTCTCAACAATTCATAAAGTATAGTTGCGTTTTCTTTGTTTTTTTTTGGCCAGGGATTATTTTGTAAATAATGTTTTAAACAACTCTTTTATTGCTTGCATTCTGCCTTCTTGTCAAGCCTAGATCTTGTTTTGTTGGATCTAACTTTTGACAATGTTTACTATCTAAAATTTAGGATCTTTGCCAATTTTTTTTTTTTTAAATAAAAAGGGGAGGAGCCTGGTATATTATATTATCAAAAATCTGTATCAGAATGTACATAGTCAAGAGTCTGAGTCATCCAAAGTGCTGCCGGAAACCGGAAACCAGCATAGAAACATAGCAAAAACAGCTGTAAACTATTGGCACCTGTCATGCCCGAAGGAAACCAGGACAGGTGCCTAAAGTCTAAAGAAAACAGTAACATAAAGCTAAAAACCATAGAACATGAAAAACCTAGGTAGTTGGTGACCTGTCATCTTCATTTGTCTTCCACGTGGAGCCGGCCGGGATGGCGAAAGACTGCGCACAGAGTGGACACTTACGCCGAGTTGGAGCGCCAGAATAGGCATCGAGAAGCACGTCCAGGCGTTGGCCCATGATGAGTGCACAAAGCTCCAGGTCAGCCATGTGGCCTCGGAGCTCAAACACCAAGGACAGGTGCTCCTCGCGGAGGAGAAAGCCATGCAAGTCACCACCATCGTCGGGCGTTCTTTGCTTCTCGTCATCCTGCCCACCGCTCCTTTCTTCCATACCCGGCGCACCTCCAGCATCAAACGTAGCCTCCATGTTCTGCCAGGGAACCTCTTCCACAATGCAACCAGGAAAATCAACGTCCACACTCAAATTGTGTTTGCCATCCCCACAGCCAGACCTCCCTCTATCGCTCGACACCTCCACAGTCGTCAGGTCCTCCAGTGTCAGGTCCTCCTCTATGATGCAGGCCAGGTACAATTTCTCGGTGCTATCCTCCAATTTGACGGTGTCCAGACTGCTACAACCAAATTCCTTCTCGGCTATGGTGGAGAGCAGAGCCTTCTCCTCGGCACGAGCCTTCTGTCTCAACATAGAAGTAGCCATGACCAGAGCACGTTCGAGCTGCTCTCTACGCTGTCACTGCTCCTTGCGGGCGTACCAAGCTGAGCCACGGCGTGGTATACCTTGTTTCCTCGGCATATTGCAGAGCGCTCTCCCGGAGAAACACACAGGCGAAAGCCAATTGAGAACGCAGGCACCAGCGACAATTCTCCACAGAGGGATGGTGTACCAGTGCGCAAGGAGCGCTGAGCTACACCAGCGTCTCCAAATGCAGAGCAGAGCCGAGGACAGAGCAAGAAAAAACCAATAATCCGACCTCATATCCCCATGACCACCTTTAACAATACGCTCGCAGACTTCGTAAAGCTCGCTCGCTCGAGGAGTCCTCCCACCGCAGAGTTGTTATGGTTGTCCAGCATCCGTAATGCGGGTGTTAAATGGACAGCCTCCAGCATTTAAGCCCTGGCTTAATTCTAAGCCATATGGCACGCTTTCACCACATGTCACCCCATACGGGGCGATCTTTGCCAATTTTTGGTAGTGTATGCGATCAGATTTGGCAACAACAAAATTAGGAATCGAGGAACTGGAATCCTAATTTAAAAATAAATAAATATATTCAATTTTATAAGAGGTATATGGATGGACTTTTGGTTGAGAATCTTTTGGTTACCCTAATTATTTTAGTTGGAAATTGGGAAAAACATGAAGGCACAGTATGAAATATTTTAAAGTAATTTGTACAATTTGATGTTAAAACACAAGTTAATTACCCTAAGAAAGAGAGAAATAAAGAAATTATTTTAACGTCCACTAGGCTAACAATAGTCTATGGGATAGATTGTGATTTTTGCATTTCAGCCCTTTCCGTGCTCAACTTGATGATTATCTCTCCCAATTTCTCCAATGTCCCCTCGCTGCATAAATTATTCCAAGAGCTAGTTGTCAAGATACTTACATAGTTCTCCCTGTTGGCTTTGAAAGCTTCACACTCTAAAATGAAATGTTTTTTTGTTTCCACTTTTCCGGAGGTGCAAAAAATACACACCCTTTCTTCCCAATCTTCCTTTGGTCTTTTCCAATGCTCGGTTTCACAACAGAGTTGACGGGAATTGGTTCTTAATTGGGAAATAAGAATTTTGTCTCTCCAAGATATATTGGCCCCTATGTACACTTTTTTATGATGATTGTAAGTGGGGTTAAACTCTTTAATATAATACTCTTTCTTTCTCCCTAGCCCTTTATCCTAAGTTCCCTTGTGGAACCTATCAATAACAAAAGCCTTTATCTTTTTATTGTTTGTAGGGCACCTCCTCAAGTGAATATCCCATTTACTAAGCCATATAATATTTTTTTGCATCCATGTATTCTTTATTTTGCACAATATGTCGTTGAAGATGACCTTAGGCCATCAATCGTCTTCCAATTGCTCAATTGTTTTTAGATATGTTATGAGATACACCATAGCAATTTCTTCAATAGGAGCAACCCCCATTTCACTCAACATGATATCATAAGGAACTGAACTTTTAATTTTAAACTTATGAGTGAGATTGTTGTGGTTGGGATTTTCGGTTTTGATCGAAAAAGCCATAGTGTTGTCAATAGACTGTCGACGTTTCGGATCCAAATCAGGATCCATCTCAGGACAATGAGTCTAGGTTAAGAAAACGGGAAGAGCTGGTATAAATACTGGAAGTGTGGGAAAGTTTTCAGTGTTGGCTAGGTTTTGAAGTAGAATTATTTAATACATTTAATTATTTGCTAAGATTTATAGGGTTTATTAATTTGTTTATTTAAAGTTATAATAGTTTATTATTAATTTAGGGTTTTTTATTCTATCATTATTTAATGTTTTAGGGTTTAGTTAATAGGTAAAAAGTGGATTAATAAATTTATTATAGGGTTAAGGTAATATAATCTAAGGTTAATTAAATAATTAAAAAGAAGAATTAAATGTTTGTTTATGAGTTTAGTATTAGGGTTTCTAAATGTGTTTGTTTTGGGTTATAAGGTAAATAATGGGTTATTATTAATTTAACGTTGTGTATTAATGTCTTCATTTAGATTAATAGGTTCTAGGGTTAGGTTATAGGTATTAAGTAATTTATAAGATAATAGGGTTTTCCCTTCTTGTTAATCTATATTCTAAGTGTTTATTACTTCAGGGTTAATTTTTTATATTAATCAATTATGTTCTTAGGTTATTTAAGAGGTTATTAGGTTGTCATAGAATTAAAATTAAAATTAATTGGGAGGGGTTTTTATTATGAATAAATAATTTATAATAATATATGAAAATTACCAATGATTATTGTTGTTTTTTGTGGATCAGGGAGAGCCATTTTTCGCTCAGTTCTAACCCACTGTCTCTGTTAAGGTTACTAGGATGTTTACGGATTTCAATGGCTTCTCTAATACGACGTTTGAAGAGGTGATTCTCTTTGGCAAGGATTTTGGTGTCTTCTAGGAGAACATGGTGTCTTGTTTTAATGGAGTGTTCAGCTAGGGCAGAGCTGCAGATGCATTCGTTCTTGATGTCAACTCCATGTTATTTTATCCTAACTTGGAAGGAGCGATCGGTTTCACCAATGTAGCATTTACCGCATGAACACTCTATTTTGTAGATTCCTTTGCCATTGTGAGGGTTAAGTTTGTCTTTGACGGATCTCATACTCTGTTTGATGGTTTCAAGAGGTTTGAAGGAGGTTTTGATCTCTTTTTTACTAAGGACTCTTGCAATCATGTCGGTCACTCCTTGGATGTAAGGAAGGTAGGCACTTCTATTCGGGTTTTGGTCTTTAGGGGCAATGGGATTATTGCAGGATTCTAGATCTACCACTCTTCTCTTAATTTTGATTTGGATCCAAAACGCCGACAGTCTATTGACAACATTGTGGCTTTTCCGATCAAAACCAAAAATTTTAAACTTGTTATCAAGCGTTTTTTAATATTCTCAATTTACTTCCACTGAATGTTTATTAGAGAAGGAATCTAGAAGTTGAATTAAATGAGGTAGTTGGTAGAGATGATGTCAACTACAAAAAATATCAGGAAACTTCATGAAACCGCCAGAATCTATAGAGGCTTCCAATAGACCTATTGCTTGTAAAATTTCCTATAAATTGATAGTAATAGAACCCATTATGCATTGCTTCAGATCCAATCTGTGTGTTTGTGTATTTGTTTCCCTTCTTCGTGATTTTAATTTTGTTTTTCTTCATGTTCTCTTCATGGTATTAGAGTCGTGCTGATACTGAGATGTCCATTGATAGAGTTCGTTGCCTGAAGATCAAATTGTTGTCTAAAGTGTTGCCTGCCTAGTAGATAAATGTGGAGGTGATGTCAATTGAATTGTTTCCTGCTACCAGGATCAAATTTTTGTCCAATTCCTGATATGAGTGTTGTCTGTGGTGATGAGTTTGTTGTGCTAGCAACACAAATGTAGAGAGGGAACCTTGTGAATCCAGAAACCAACTGATAAAAAAAAGAAGTAGGCAACGTGAGACCCAAATGAATGACTGGTGAAGGAGGCCGCATAAGGGTGAGGAAGCCTCCACAAGGAGGGTGAGATTTATTTATTTTTCATGTTCAAGTCATAAACAAAAAAAATTGATGATGTTTTTTGTTTAACCATTCGGTCATAGAAGCGTTCTTTTTTAGAAAAGGAAGAAATTGGGGTTCTTTTTTCTCTTTTAAGGGAAGAAATTGGTCTCTGTTTTTTATAAAAAAATAAATAAGGAAATTTATTTAAGAAGAGGAGGGAAAGTTTCTTTGGACTTAATGGTGATATTTTTTGTGCTATTGTGTGTGAAGAAGGGATAACTTTCATTTATTCTGTGTGTGAGAGTAATTTTTAATCTCGCATTGCTAAAATGGCCATTAACATGGGTATAATTCCAGAAATTAAGTTAAATGGGAAAAATTATAATGATTGGGGTGCATAAAATAGAGCCATTTTTAACAATGAGGAAGTAATATGATTTGGTTAATGGGGAAGAGGCCATCCCTACTGACAAAAATATCTTGAAAAATGGGATCAAAGAAATAAGGAAGTTGGTGCATATATTAAAATGTGTGTGTCTAATGAAGTATTTGCAGAAATTAAAAATTTAAGAGAAGGCACTGAAATATGGAAGGTACTTAAGCAATTGTATCATAATACAAATGAATCATGAATCTTAAATCACACTAGTGATTTACATAATTTGAAGTTTTCTAATAATCAAGAAATTGCACCTCATCTAACCAAGTTGAAAGACGCACGTAATGAATTAGAGAGTCTTGGAAAAACTTTGGAAGAAAAGGAGTTTGTCCATATCATCCTTCAGAACCTTCCTAGTTCCTATCAAACTTTCATTAGAGGAATTAACACAACAGATAAAGTTCCCACTATTTCTATAGCTAATCTTATTGCCAAGTTATTGCAGGAAGAACAACGCCTAGCAAAGGAAAGGGAGTCATCTAATGATGAAATTCATTCACTTGTCTCCAAGGGAAGATCAACTCAATATACAAAGAAATTAAATGATAAGACAAGTTAGTTTTCAAAGAAACTTGAAGAAAAGAAGCATCATTATAGAGTTAATAATAATTGTCATTATTGTGGGAATCTAGGGCATTATGTGAAGGATTGCCACAAAAAGCAATGGGATATGCAACAAAGGCAACGTAAATTGTCAAATCATAAAAACTCTATAAGAGAAAAAGGTAATGCTCTTTGTGTTGCACTTAATGCCAACATCTCAAATAAATATGAATGAGTCATAGATTCGGGTGCAAATAGGCATATGTCCCATAATAAGGAGAAATTTGTTATGTTAGATAATAATTGCAATAAGGAGAAAAATTTTCTTGGTGATGATACAACACTAGATGTGATTGAAACTGGAAATGTTGCTATTGAAGATGGAGTATTCAATAATGTTATGTTGGTTCCCAATCTTAAGTCAAATTTACTCTTTGTGATTCAAATTGAAAATCAAGGTTATAAGGTTGAGTTTTATAAGGACAAGTGCTTAAAAATATATATATTAATAGTAATTATAAAGTGGTTTCTTCTGGATATGTAGAAAATGGACTTTATAAGTTTGGAAGGTTGACCTCAAATGAGAAAGTTTTGGTTGCAAAAGTTGATAATGTGAGTAGGTTGTGGCATGAGAGGATGAGTCATTTGAATTACAAACGTCTAAGTTTAATAAAAAAGTTTGAAATGGTGTGTGGACTACCCAAAATCTCTCAAAGGAAAGAAGTTTGTGAAGGATGCATGTCTGGTAAGCAACATATGGAAAAATTCATAAAGGGAAAATCATGGAGAGCCAAAACTCCACTTCACTTGGTTCGTAGTGACCTCATGGGGCCATTAGAACATCCTTCTATTTCAGGTTTTAGGTATGTTATAACATCTATTGATGACTATAGTAGAAGGATTTGGGTTTATTTTCTAAAGAACAAAGATGAGGTATTTGCGAAATTCAAGGAATTTAAGGCTTTTGTAGAAAAACAAAGTGGAAAGTCTATTAAGATTTTAAGGACTAATAATGGAAAAGAATATGTAAACAAAGATTTTGATCATTATTGTAAGTATAATGAAATTAAAAGAGAGCATATGGTCCCTTATACACCTCAACATAATAGGGTAGTTGAAAGGAAGAATAAGACTCTTATGGAGATGGCTAGGTGTATGCTACATGCTAGAAATATGGATCCAAAATTTTGGGTTAAATCTATAAATATTGCAACTTATATTATCAATAGGACACCTAGAATTGTTGTCAAATATAAGACTCTTGAAGAATCTTGGACTAGAAAAAAACCAACTATAAGTCATTTCAAGGTTTTTGGGTGAGATGCTTATGCTCATATTCTTGATGAAAAGAGAAAGAAACTTGATAGAAAAAGTCACAAATGTATTATGGTTGGTTACAGTGAAACATATAAGGCCTACATGTTGTATGATCCTAAAAAGAATGAAATACTCATTAGGAGAGATGTAATATTTGATGAAATATGCATACCATCTACCAAATCTTCTTCCTTTTCTCCTACTAGTGAAGAAAATCTTGATGAAATAGCTAACGAAGAAATTCCTTAATCTTGTGAAGAATAAATCGTTGCTCCAGGTACACAAGATGATTATTCCGCAAAAAAAAGGACTCTTCAAGAGATTTATCAAGAAGGTCCAAGACAACATTATGCCAACTATGCTCTTATGACTAGAGTGATGCATGTTGATGATCCATAGGTCTTTGAATAAGCTTAAGGAAAACTTGAATGGGATGTTGCAATGAAAGATGAATATGATTCTTTAATTAAGAATCAAACTTGAGAGTTGACTCCTCTCCCAAAAGGTAAAATTCTCATTGGCTACAAATGGGTATATAGGACAAAGTTCACATATAATGGAGCAATTGAGAAGCATAAGGCTAGATTGGTTGCAAAATGATTCTCACACAAAGAAGGTATTGACTATACTAAAACATTTTCTCATGTTGCTAAAATGACTACAATTCACATTGTAGTTTCTCTAGCTGCAAAATTTGGTTGGGAAACTCATCAAATGGATGTAAAACGTGCTTTTCTACATGGTGATTTACTTGACGAAATTTATATGCAACAATCCCTAGGTTTTATAAAAGTTGGCCAAGAACATCTTGTTTGTAAGCTTAAAAAATCAGTGTATGGGTTAAAGCATGCTCCAAGAGCATGCTATTTCAAAATTAATGAGTACTTCTTGAATAATGGATTCAAAAGAATTCCTCATGATCTTGATCTTTATGTCAAAAATTGCAATTGTGATATTATAATGGTTTTCCTATATGTAGATGACTTAATCATTATAGGAAGTAGTTTAAGTCAGGTATATGACTTCAAGAAGCAGCTGAAGAAGGATTTTGATATCACATATTTGGGGTTATTACATTATTTTCTTGGCATCCAAGTTTGGCAAGAAAAAGATAGAATTTTTCTATCGCAACCAAAATATGCACTTGATATGTTGAAGAAGTTCAAAATGAAGAATTGTAATCCAACTCCAACTCCAATTAACGCAGGGACCAAGTTAAGAAGCAACTCTATTTCTGAAAAATTTGATGGCACACTATATAGACAGTTGGTTGGAAGTTTTCTTTATCTAACATCCACTAGACTAGATATTGCAAATGCAGTTGGAATGGTTTCTAGATTTATGTCTAATCCTCATCTTGAACATTGGAAGATAGCTAAAAGAATACTTAGATACATCAAAGGAACTTATAAGCTTGGACTTGAATATCGATATGGTGGTAATGTTCAACTTGCAGGATATATAGACTCTAATTGGGCTAGAGAAATTGATGATAGAAAATCAACTTTTGTATATATCTTTCGTCTTGATTTGGGAGCAATTTCATGGAGTAGAAAGAAGCAAGATACAATCTCTTTATCATCAATATAAGTTGAATATAAAGGAGCAACACTTGCAACACAAGAAGCTACATGGTTAAGAGGTATTCTTATTGAATTGAATCATCCTCAAACAAAAGCTACAACTATTTACTGTGGTAATCAAAGCACAATACAATTTACAAAGAATCCATTTTTTCATGGAAGGACCAAACATATTGAAATCCATCATCATTATGTTCATGAGAAAACACAAAAAGGAAACATCATGTTGAAATATTGCAGAGGAGAAGATCAAGTTGTTGATATACTTACTAAACCTTTGAGTACTGTAAATTTTGTAAAGTTCAGAAACATGATAGGACTTAAAGAAGTATCCCCTTAATAAGTGTATGTTAACCCTAATAAACATTAAGGGGGGAGTGTTAAAACACAAGTTAATTATTGTAATGTTTATTAGATAAGGCATCTAGAAGTTGAATTAAATGAGGTAGTTGGCAGAGTTGGCGCCGACTGTAGAAAATATCAAGAAACTTCAGGAAACCGCTGGAAGCTCTGGAGGCTTCCAGATAGACATGTTGCTTGTAAAATTTCCTATAAATTGATAGCAATAGAACCCATTATGCATTTCTTCAGATCCAATCTGAGTGTTTATGTATTTGTTTCCCTTCTCTGTGATTTTAATTTTGTTTTTCTTCCCATTCTCTTCATTTGAAATTCAAATCCAATGTGTTGTGAATGGCAAGTTACGCTTATGACCAACAACATCCCCTAAAATCCAGATGAGATTGTCGTTCTACGATCCAATTTTTAAATTGTTGACACAATACAAAATAGATCCATGCTCATGCTATTGCTTCTTTAAGTCTAATGGTCCCCAAGTCCCTTATTTAAAGATTCTTAACCATAAAATGCATTTGATATAGGTCTTCAACAACCAGATCACACTGGGTTCCTAATTTTGTTCAACATAAATACAATAATGTGACTCTTGTGATTAAATCGTCGGGCATGAGTAGTGTCTTTGATACCCAAGTCCAAATAGGGATTTCCAACAATACTTCTTTATATGAGGGAAGAAGTCCTATAGGACCAAGAGAAACCTTTAACGACATATGTGAGCAAGATTTTGACCTATCGTTATACTCTGGTAAAATCTTTAATGAAGGAGAAGAATCATTACCCAAGGCATCATTCCCAGACCCTTTATCATTACCTGAAATGGAGGGGATGACAGGGTGTGAGGCACTCTCAATCATTCAAGGGGCTTTTGTCCCAACCAAACTAGTGGGAGGAGGAATTAGCATCTTGGTGACGTCCACATCATGAACCAAGGCCTCTTGACCATTTAAATTTACACCTAAAACATGTGGATCCTTTTTGAACTTACTCAGAACTAAATCCCAACCCGCCCCAAAAATATCGACTAGCCATTCTTCATGAGACATAAGAAAACTCCTGTCATCTTCAGAGAGGGAACTGGAAAAGGAAGGGTAGTGAGTATACATCTTACCAAGAAAAGAGTCCTGACGGAAGACTGTATCCTCCAGGTTGGAGCCAGAAACCTTGGGTGAAATCTCCACGCAGGCCCGGTCATCCTTAGACTTCTTCATTGAGAGACAATTATCTTTAATATGTCTGAGCTTCCAACATTTATGATATCGAAATGGATCCCGCCAGTAGTCTAGCTGCTAGTCATCCCAGAAGATGTCTATCTCTGATGGAAGACCCAATTCTAGATCCATATCAACCAGAATCCAAGCCAGACATTTATTGTTCCATCTAATTGATTGTTCATCAAAATATATGAATCTACCAACTGAATTTGCAATTTACCTGAAGACCCTTGTCGTCCAGAGTTCTAATGGAAAATCAAGGAGAAACATCCAAATATATCTATTAGTGAATGACTATGAAAGTGGGTTAAACCCAAGTCTCCAATGCTTAACCATAAGAACTCCTGGACCCTGAATCCATGGACAGTCTAGGATTTTTTGAAGATCTTCCTCCGCTAGAAAATGAAAGACGAACCAATGATTTGAAAGCAGAGTATACTTAGGGTTGTATCCCACAATGGGTTTCCAATTATTTTGGATCCAATGAGAAATTTGTGTCTTCCAAAGTTTAATATAATTTTTTTTTCCAACCAGTGCTTTTGCAGCGAGACTTACAACCTTATCCATGGCAAGGTCCTTTCCTAGACAAAGGCTTGGTCTTGTTGGTCGGACCTTCCAACATTTCCCTTTTCTATTTTGTTTAGCCGAGGACCCAACAAACCTGCTCCTTCCAACCCCACCGTGCCTTAAATCAGAGCATCTTTTGGATTCTAAACCCCCAACCCCCGAATCCACTTCATGACCAGGGTTTTCGGGAAAACTAACAGTCTTTACTTGGGACAGAGACAAATTTACCCCTGGAGATTTTGGAAGTGTGCTAAGAGCCTCGAGACCGGGCCCGCTCGTGATCTTCACGTGATTATCCTTCCTTCCCTCTCCAGTTGTTTTGTCAGATCGATCTATTCAGGCCACCTATGTATGGTCAAGTACTCGATCTTATGGTCAAGTACCCGATCTTCTAGTGTTGCCACTGAGGCTACCTTCTGGCATTCATAGATGAGCTTATATGTCTCATTGGACAAGTATATGTCCTCGCGGTGAGCCCACAATGGGTCCTCATCAACCCAAGCTAAGTCTAGAAAGGAAGACATGTCATCATACAGTAGAATGTCCAATCACCATCAAAGATCTATAGAAAGTGGGTGCCATCTATCGGAGAATCACCTGAAGAACCCTAACAAACACACCACTTTGGAGCTACTAATATATATATATATATATGGAGCAAACAATTGTAGTGTGTGTGTGTAATATTATTTTTTTTTATTATTATTTTAATATGTTATGTTACATGAACATCTCTTCCATACTGGAATGTACAGCCAAAGTACACCCACACATATATAGGGATAGGAATCAAATTATAAAGATACAAATCTTTAACCTTTCCTCAAATTTTACACTCTAAAAAAAATTTACACCTCAAAATTAACAAACAATTAAAAAAAATATTTCCTTCTTATTAAATACCCTCTCCTCCTTTTTCTATACTAATAAATGAATTTCCACGCCAATAAGATGTACAATATGGCATGGACAAACTATAAAGGATGTTTGAATGTTTCTCCTCTCCGGTAAATTCTCAAACTAAAGAAGTTTTTAAGTAAACATCCTTTCACTAATGGCTATGCAAAAAAGTTTTTTTGAATTTTAAGATAGAACAATTACCTGGATGTGATGGTGAGGATATATATATATATATATATATATATATATATATATATATATATATATATATATATATATATATATATATATATATATATTCACGTCAACTTATTATATTATAATTTTATAGCCCATTTTATTATATTTTAATTTTTTAATTTTTTTTTCCAAAAATTTTATAATAATTTTTTATTATATTATAATTTTTAATTTTGTTATATTATAATTTTTTTTGTTTTTAAATTAATATTGAAAAAAATATTTTAAATTCAATTAACATATTCACGAGTGACTAAAACTTTCAATTCACCTCCATTCTCACATGTCTATTAATTCAATTCGATCAAATGAATGAATGAATGAAGAACCACATTTTAAATTTGGTATAAATTAATATTTAAATATATCAATTAGATTTTTCATTTATATAAAATTTTATTATTTTAATATTTATATTTAAGTATTATTTTGAAAATTTTCTGTATTATATTTTTTTTTATTTTTAAATCAACATTTTTTAAATAAATAATTTTAAATCCAACATATTCATGTGGGAGACTTCCGATTCACCACCATGCTCACATGTCCATTTAGTTCGATTCGATGGAATGGAAGAACCATATTTTAAACTTTGTTAAGAATGATCTAACCCGAAATTTGGCTTTCAATTTCTGCCATGACATCCCATCCTTTAATCTGCTGTCATATAAGTCCACGACTTGGACTATACTTGTGTAAAACCAAAGGGCGAGATCTATTTATTCTTGGTGCAACTGAAAAAGCGCGCACACATAATTCAAAATTATTTACAAGAAATGTAGATGGAAAAGCATAGTGACTTATGTTGATGTTGATGATAATATGGTTATTGTGTTCGAATAGGGAGTGGATTGAGTGCAATGACAAAGATAGAATAGAAGACTTTATCGTTTTTAGTGATAAGGGTGATGAATTGAGGGAGAAAATTAATTACCAACTACTAAACCAATGATCGATGTGTATCATTTTTTTAATGGGATATCACATTTAAAAACATTAAAAAATACATTAAAGAATAGTGGTTAATTTTTTATATAGATTTTTGAAGTTGGAGGACACTATATCTCTGATGCTTGCAAGGAGCAACTAGAATCTGGTTACTATGTATGGCAATGGAATGACACATCATGCTAAACAATGAAGATAAGTGTTTTTGTATTGAGTGCTTCTACGACAATTTTTTTTTAGCAACTTGAGGTAGTAGATGACAATATCATGCCTTTGATTATGATATTTACACATAAAGAAACATCTAACGTGGATCAAATGCCATTCTTGTACCAGAGTGAACCTTTGCTCTAGAGATTAACAATGGCGGACATCTTAACTATGTTATGATTGCATGGCAGAGTAATGGGTCCAGGGATGTTGCAAGAGGTC
Source organism: Picea engelmannii (assembly GCA_009831015.1). Classification (NCBI taxonomy): domain Eukaryota; kingdom Viridiplantae; phylum Streptophyta; class Pinopsida; order Pinales; family Pinaceae; genus Picea; species Picea engelmannii. The sequence goes on along the minus strand of ML804192.1, from coordinate 181,513 downwards.
ACACATTTACATTTGTTATATGAAAAAATGTCGTAATTTGCAAATTTAATGGGCATTGGTCTTCTGCATTGGCATTGTTCCAATGGATCCACATGTCTTGGATAAAGAAATGTGATATCTCTTTTTGTTTCAAAGGTTTTTTTATTGTTCAATTTTATGGTCACATTGATTATCAACAAGGATTCAAGGATGGTCCTTGGTTTTGGAACAATGCATGACTTTTTATCACCCCTTGGTTTCTATATTTCGATCCTAACACTATGTCAATTACTAAAATACTAGTTCGGGTTTGTCTTCTCAATTTACCATTATATTTTTTGTATTTATTAGTTTTTGAGGATATTGTGAATACTTCGAGAATTTACATGAAATCCGATCTTAAAAGCATTGTAATATATTCATGTACATATGTGCCTATTTGGGTTGAGATAGACCTCAGTATGGCCTTCCAGACGAAATGATTCTTCGATGGAAAAATTTTAAGTACACAAAGATCTTGGATTATGAGAATACAATATTTAGGTGTAGGATCTGTCATCTTCCAAGGAATTTACAAGTTACATGTCTCCATTCTCAAGCTCATCCTCCTAGGAAAAAAGGGACCAAATCAAAATCAAAGAGACAAAAAATTTCGAAGGAATCGAGTTCGGATAGTGACATTGATCAAAATGAGATAAATCAACAATTGAACACTAACATTGATTAGAATGAGGTGACATTGATTAGAATGAGTGTTATAGTCTTAATTTTCACCCTACATAGTCAAAGAGGAACACAACAGAAGATGAAAGCCAAGACACAACTCTAGCTTAATATTTAGGTCACTTTTGCAGGGTGTCGCTTGTCATACATGGAGAACAAGTGACGTGTCGTTGACCATCTATAGTTCAACCCACGATACCCTTTGTAACCTTCTACACTCGCAGAGTTTCAAAGAGGAATGATTTGGTTCTTTGTGGCATGATCCTTGGAACTCACATCATTCGAGTCTCCATTGTTCAATAGAAGATCCAGAAGCTCCCCCAAGCCTCTTCGAAACTCCGTGAATCTAGAAGGTTACAGAGGGTGTCGCTAGTTGAACTATAGATGACCAACAGTGCGTCGCTTGTTGTCCATGTATGACAAGTGACACCTTGCAGAAGTGACCTAAATATTAACCTAGAGTTATGTCTTGGATTTCATCTTCTACTGTGTTCCTCTATGTAGGGTGGAAATTAAGGCTATAACAATGAGGTAAATCAATAACCATATGTATAAGAAACGGATACAAGGCAAGTATTTCCTTAATGGGGAATTCATGGTAGTTGAAGTCCCTCTAGATGGAACAAAAAGGCATCATGAAACTAATACCTCCAATTTAGATAAAGAATTGGTTTCTTCTAAGAAACCTAATCTCATGATATTCACTCATGGTTATTGTGACTTTCTTAAAATTACAACTTACAAATCACTTTCAAGACATATTGGATCTTTCCAAATAAAAATTATTTTTTTTCTTGAATTATGTTTCTTTTTAAATCAATTGGATCTTTCCAAATAAAAATTCTTTTTTTGATTGAATTATCTTTCTTTTTAAATCAACTAACTTGGTAATAAAATTATCAATAAATGTTTTTAGAATGAAATTTAAACTCCGAAGACAGAATGTTAAAGGCATTTTACGTTGATATAAAAGTTACTCTTTCCCGTTAAGACACGTGACTTTGTTCTTGTTTATTAGATGCATGGCATAATGAATGCCCCCAACTTTTTTTTTTCCATGAGAAATTAACTCGATTTATATTAGAGATATAAATCATTTACATCACTGTCCAGACTAGCACTAGCAGCCATTACAATTCGTCCCAGAGACTCAGCCGGAATTGAACTCAAGACCTCCTCCCAACATGGAGAAAGGTCAAGACCTCCTCCCATAATGAATGCCCCCAACTTAAGAAAGGGTAAGTGGTAAAAGGGCTTCATGTGTTCACTTAAGGGCAAAAGTAAAATATAGTAATTCCCAACTTAAACTAGTGGGGAGGGAGAGCGCCGATCACTCTTTGGAAACATATTATTGCAAGTTTGTAATGTAATATAAAAAAATGTATATTACACGTTTGTATTGATGATTTTTTATTTTTTTTATGATTATTACCAATGGAATTTAATGGGTAGATTGTTCAAGGTAATTTCATAAATAAAATTCTAGTTAAACATGCTTTTTTTTAAACTTTAAAATTATAAAGATGGATATTGAGTTGTTAAAACCTACCAATTTCATATATTATTTAGTTTTGAAATTTTAACCTTGTTACTGCTTAACATTATATCCATTTAGATAAAAAAAAAATATTTTATAATAAAAATTTAGGAAGTTGTAACATACAAGATAAATCACTCATGGCATATGGAGTGGCTCTTGGTCCTTATTTCTTTAAAGACAATGTATATAGGACATACAAGCCAACTTTTATAAATGTTGTTAGTCTCTGTCAAAGACCTAGGGATTATAGATGAGTTGGACATTGACTCGCTATTAGTTTACCCTTTGATTTCAATTTGTTCTAGCATTTCCAAGGTTGAACATAGGAAATTATTAATAGTAATTTTATTTTTCTATATTTCTATTGGATTTCAAAAAAATTCTAATTTTTTAACATAGGGAATTCTTAATAATAATAATAATTCCAAAATTTTATTTTTCTACGTTTCTATTGGATTTCAACTTCAATCCCTTATTGTGGGGGTGGCAATGTGTATTAATGGGTTCTCCATCTCTCCAATGTTATGTGGCAGCATTCATTAATAGAGTTATCCATATCCAATACGGTTCTCCATCTCCAACTATGTGGCAGCATCAGATATCCATCTCCAAAGCTCCACGATGGTGCATTGACGATGAGATAATAATATTTTACACATAAAAAAATAGTTAATTTGTCAAATGGTTAATATGTTTGACAGAGTTTAATTAAGTTGTATTAACCAAGACAAACTTATTAATAATGAGTTTGTATAAAACGTATTAACCCATGAAAACGTGGTATTAGTTCCTACCGTAGGCATAGAGGGACTATAGCAATCGATAAGTCGTTGACCTGGCATTAGCTTGTGCGTTGACCAAAAATATTTCCCTATTGTCTATTGTTGGAACAAGGGAAGTGAAAATATCGATTTTTATATAATAAAAAGTATCATGTTTGTCAAGATCTGATTGGACAACAGATTGGAGGTCTTATTGCCTCCTTCACTATTCCCAGTGTAAAATATGTTTGCATTTCCAAAGTATTTGGTAGTATGTGGTCTTTTTGAATCATAAATTTTGTTATGCATATGTGGAACGTGGATTAATGCTAACATTAGTTCGAATGTTTCCCTTAGCATTTTCTTTTGGGTGCAATACATTCTCCACGATATTGCTATGTCTGATTTTTGCTTTATTGTTGTGTGCTTCGAGAGAACAATCCTTCCACACTGCATCTTTTCTTAAATGCTTGCACAGGCCTACGCCCTTCAATGGTCCTTACTGTCTTAATTGTTTACCTAAGAGCTCTACCATTCTTAAATGTTTATTGTACAAATGCCTTGCAATACAGTTTTGTTCATGCCCAACATCCCTGCTCTTGTGCTCCATCCTTGTTTGTTGTTTCGTTCCATGACTCTGGTTCTTGTTTGATTCAACTTTGCAAAGTTGAGGTCCCGCACTTGCAGTTCGAGCTCTTTGTGGTTGTTCACTGGTTTGTTGTTCTTCAACTTTGCAAGCTATTGGACCTATTGTTGCAGTTTGCATTTTTTTTGGCGTTGAGGTCTTCTTATCCTTTGTTGACGGGTAAGTTTCCATGTTCTTGTTGATTTTCAATATTCTGTTCCAGACCATTTTTGTTTGTGCTCTTAGTTTTTGTTCCTGGAAACAATGCGTCTTCGTATGGCAGATGTCGCGTCCATAGTTTTTCCGAAAATTGCGATGCAGAGGGATTTACGAAAAGTAGTTGGGAGCTATCAAAAGAGGGAACCATTGGGCGGGGTGTACATGCAATGTATGCTTCTACTTTGTGGGTTGGAAAAATGCATCTGCCTATTTTCTTTCTGCTGAGTTAAGTTATGGTTTTATTTTTTTGCGGTCTTTCTTCTGTTTGGTTCAGTTTCCAGTGTCGATCTGTTTTCTTCTCATCTGCTATGGGAACTAGGGGGTATTCAAGTTGAGAAGAAGAAGGTTTAAAGATACATACGGGGATTGGTGCGCTATTTTGCTTTTCTTTTTTATTTTTCTAGTTTTTATTTTTTGTCTGTGCTTTTCTCTGGTTTGATAGAAACTGAAAGCATCTAGCAAACAGCTTCAAAATGATAGTTGAAAATATGAAAGAGGTAATAGATGTTGAGTCGTATGAAAAAGATACACAGTCCATTGTACATGACAACATTGACATGGTTTTGCATAGGAATGGCCTTTTTAGATTGGATGCATTCTCGTATACTATTGGGGATTTCATTTTCAATACATTCCAGGTTCTATTGCATTTCCGGTATTCGTCAACCGAGCTGCGCAATGGATCGATAGATTATTTCTTGGCCTATTTTAAAAATGGTGATGCTGAGGTTTTGCAGTCCTATGAATACGAACTGGAATCTGATTTTCTTCGGCAGTTGCATGGAATACATGATGTGGCTACATATTTTTCAAAGATTCGGTTGTCTGCATCTCCAGTTCTACCTGCACATCAGAGGGGACTTTGGGCAGATACATTTTATATTCGGTGGTTTTGTAATTGGCTAAATATATCAGTTGGCATATGGTCATTGACAAGAAAAACAAGATATCTACTATTCAACAAAACTGCATCTGACAATCCATATTTCATCTTGTTCCATGATGTCGATGCCCTCAGTGGCCATTATGAACCACTGTTGTACAGAAAAATGTCCATATGCAATATAGAAGGTCCTCGTATCTACTTGTCTGTTATTTGCAAAGACCTTCAATTGCAATGGAAACGGATTTTGGATGGCATAGATTGCTATGGTTTACAGTTGGCAACAAATGTTGTGTCTAGCTTTGGAGATAGTTTGTTTAATGAAATTTGTTGTTTGGTAGCAGCCGAGTTCAATGTTCATTCGTTGCATATTTACACTGTATAGTCCTTCTACAATGTGATTATAGGAAGCAACGAACAGGCTTTTAGGTGCTTGCATCAACACCTTTTCCCATATATCGTGGAAAATATGTCGGCAGTTGGAAGTTGGCAGTAATACCTTGTGAACATGGCACTTCCATATGAAGAAGGGAATATGGAGGGTTGCAGATTCTGTTTGCAATGGTTGTCTATGGTATTCAGGGTGAAGATCCAGGTTTGGTCGGCCTCGCCAGCTGGCACTGTCCATTCCTGGGTTACCGATTCAAATTACGATCGAACAATTCACATCATGTCGTTGAAAACAAATACAACACATATCCATTATATACCTTTGCTTGGAGATATTAGTAGTTCAGGGTTGAGTGTGCATGCCACCCAAATGACATCGAATCTGCATACACGTGGAATGATTTTTAGTGAAAACGAGAGTCCTCCTGGTTGCGATATGGATAGACAGGGCTTGAAAAAAAAAATGCATAGAATTCATTTCAGTTGTGATGAGGCCATAGAGGGATTAAACAAAAAATATAGATTAAGTTGTCACAATTTGAAAAAAATTATTCGTCAAATTCGTCTGACTTATGATAAGAAAATAGAGGCCTTGAAAAAAACACATAAAATAGTTTATGAGAAACTGGGTGAGACTGAAATTCATCCCAATTGCCACTAGGTCATCCTTCCCTTGGGCAAGAAACATAGAGTAAGTTACCACAACTTGAAAAATGTCATGCGTGAGAGAAAAAAATACATTGCTACACTTCCTTTTAGAGAGAAACTCACATATGACAATGTAAAGAAATTTGTTCGTGCAGAACAGAACATAAACATGTGTGATTTCATATCCTAGAATGGTCATGCAATTGTGGCAGTTTGTGGTATACATAAAAAACATGAAACAATTTCTACCCATACTTCCCTGCGAAAAAAAAAAATCAAGACAAACCTACATGAAACAAATGAAAGACACTCCTTCCATTGCATGTGCAATTTGTGAACAATTGAATTTTTCAAAAAACAGTAAGTCTTTCATGCCTGATTTGCAAGCAGAATACCTCTAGCCGACAGCCCATGATAAACCATTTTCCAATGAGAAATTTTGTCTTCCATGCAAACGATCGCTTGAAAATGGAAAACTGCCACAGTTTGCAACCCCTGACCGAATAAGATGTAATACATCACTAGCAAATGTAAGTGCACTTATAGAACTTGAGGAGAGACTTGTCTCTTTGTGAATTTCATTTGCTCAAATCATACCTTGGGGCTATAAGTGACCCCAGATGGGATTAACAGGATCAATTATTAATGTGCCTATTCAGCTAGATGTTGTGCAAAAAGCGTTGCCACAATTCATTAACAATACAATTACAATCGTAGTGGCTCTGAAAAGACACTTGAAATACAAAAATGTGTATCATATAGGCAAAGTGTATGTGCATGCTATTATGAAAGAATTAAATGAGTTATGTTCCAAGGCCATGTACAAAGCAAAGAAAAATTGTATAAATGCCAATTGGAATAGTGTTCTCGCAGAAGAACATGGCAACTCTGCAGAGACTCTTGAAAATCCTAGTGATTCTGATACAAGTGATGAATTGGAGAATGAAACACCTACTAAAACATTGGTCCATGGATTCACTGATTCACAGTGCATTCGTGACTTGCAAGACAAAATTGTTGAAATCGCACCTGCCGAGGGGCAGCGTCCACTTGGAATATTCAAGGACAAATTCGATGAAGAAATGAACTTTCCAACACTGTTCTACGGAGATCCACGTGGCACTGATATTACAGAACGATTCAATTATCATAAAATAAGCCGATGGGAGATACTACATTCAAGCGGTTACTTCTCCTGTCACATAACAAATTTGTTTTTCAAAACAATGCGCATAATAATAAAGCAAGTTTTGTCCTGCATGTGGGTCCGAATGAGAAAAGGCCAGTTACAATGAAGAAAGTTGTTGGCCAAGGATGTGAAGTACAAAGTAAACCTAAAAAAAATTATGAAATCTGATATTGGATACATAGATTTCAAGAACATCTGCACCTCTCCTAACTATTTGCAACAAAACAAAACAAAAATTTGCAATGATCTGGCAATTGGGGCCGCCAATATTTTTCATCACATTTACAAGTGCAGAGAATTGTTGGGATCCATTGGTGGCTGTCATTTCTGACCTCCATAGTAATAGGAAACGTAAAAAAAAAACTGATACACTGGAAAATAACGACATTGACTACCTCATAAGAAAAGACCCAGTGACATGTACTCGATACTATATACATAGAATAAATGATTTGAGATAATTGATATTCCATGATGAAACATTTTTTTTGTGACTGAATTCCAGAATAGGGGAAATGAGCATGACCATGCACTATTGTGGATAGAGGGTACACGGGTCTATGGAGCTGATAACAATTCAGAGATCGAACAATTTGTGGATAAATACATAACATGCAATACAGATCATTTGGAACCAAACCTTGTGAAAGTCCATAGACATTACCATGCAAGAAGTTGTAGAAAATAAAAAAGCTCGCATTGCAGATACAACTTTCCCATTCCACCAATGAGAGCTACAAGAATCATAGAGCCAGTTAGTTTAGAGGACAGTGTTGTTGTTGAGAAATCTAAACCCTTTTCACATTTCTAGAACAATGAGGATTTGATGAAATGATGAGCTTTGATGCCTTCTTGACATAGTTAAATCTATCAGAAGATGAGTACATCCAAGCCATACAAATAGCGCTTAGGAAACTGACACTTTTTCTTAAATGAAAACTCTCCCATATTTGGAACAACAGTTTCTTCAAGGACATACCAGTTACGTGGAAAGAAAATAAAGATGCACGGTACGTGCTGAATGCATATGTTGCAACATCCTACTACACCTCGTATATGATGAAGATTAACAAATCTATGAAATCTGCATTCAGAAAAATACGCAAAGAACATGAAAGAAGTCATATTGATGCCATACAAATGATACACACCCTTGGCAATACATTGCTTAATCTTCAACAAATGTCTGCTCAGCAAGCAGTTCACATTGCCCTTTCTTTGCCCTCACTTGTAGTTCAAGAAAATGTGTCTTCATAAACACATCTCCACTTGAGAAACACACATTTATGCTTAAACCACCGGTTTTGCTGCAACAAGAAACTGACAATTCAAAGGACATCATATGTCTCTCTATTATTGATTATTACATCCAGTGTCCATCTCCTATTAGGCATATTGATCCAGATTATTTTCGGCACGAAATGAGATCAGAGATACAATAAAGAAATGCACAGAGATATCATAGATATTCAATAATATAACAGAAATGTATCAGAGATGCAACCATAAACACATATATACAGTAATACATGATTTCTATTAATGAAATAAATGTACAGAGACTGTAAAAATACAGAGTGAAAGACTCACTAGAATGGTGGCAACTTATCTTTGAAAAGATATGTGACGGCTACTCGCATTCGCAAGAAGATGATTACAATGAGGCTCTGAAGGAATTTATACAATAAACAGGAATGCCAAAAACCTAACCCTAGGAGATGAAGTGCTAAAAGTCATGTGGGCCCCGATTGGGTAAGTTAGTACATCAACTTCCCGAGATCGTAACTTTTGCATACGATCTTCATTTTAGGCATATGATAGCTTGTTGGAAAGGTATCATTGAGGAGATTCATTTTGGGGGATTAATCATGCCTTTGTCTATCATTGAGAACCTCTATCTTGAAAAACCTTCATTTAGGCCCTTAAAATGGCCCTGGAAGTTAAAACCTGCTAAAAATAGTAAATTGCCAAAATTGCCAAAAAATTGTTTTGAGTCAGTCGGAAAAGGTGGGTGGCCATCAATATCCACCTAGATAACATATCTTCTTAGCAAAATTTGTATCGCATTACAAAAAAAATGGTACACCCATATCAAAAAGAAAAAAAACCTATGTTATATGGTTTGTCAAATACAATAAACATTGTGACTATGAAAACTATTATAGAGAAAAATTGTTGTTGTACGTTTCGTTCCATGAAAACAAAGATACATTACTACATAACGTCTCTACATGGGAGGTTGCGTATGTTTCATTTGAAACTATAATGCATATCAATGAAGCTAGATTTACCTACAATGTTAATCCAACATGGGGCAATTTAGAAGTTGCACTTAATGACCTAGAAAACCCTGGCGATCATGATGAGACATTTAGAAACCCAAAAACAACCAGAACTCCTTCCAAGTCCTATGACTTTCAAGTGGATTTTCCTCGTCCTCCAATGGCTGAAAGTGAAAAACGTATCAACCTTGGTTTTCAAGTTACAAAACATCCTTTCCTAATTGAAAATAATGAATACCATAGAATAAGACATATGTTGAATCACGAACAACAAACAATTGTAAAGGACATTGCCCTTAAAAAATGGTTGAACATGAACAATCATGTGCACATGTTCCTTACAGGCGAAGCAGGAACATGTAAGACATCCACAGCTAAAGCATTGTTCCAAATGATTATACGAATCTATTATTCAAATAATTGCTCTTATCCTATGAAACCAAAGGGCCTAATAGTTGCATACACAAGAAAATATGCATATAATGTTGGTTGAACAACATTCCACTCTGCATTTTTAATGCCTTTTAACAAGTCACAATTTCTTCCACTTAGTAAGGAAATGTTGGATACATTATCTAAGCTTTACGAGGAATTTCAACTTGTCTTTATAGATGAAGCATATTTGATTGGCAGTCAGTTCTTGTATTCCATTGACAGCTGACTAAGAAGCATAAAACATGTGCAAACCAAATACTTTGGAAACATTGACATGATCTTCTGTGGCGATCTTTACCAGGCACAACCCATCCAAGATTCTTTGATATTTGAACAACCTATCATTAACATGGAAACAGTGACCCATGACTTCTGAAGAGACAATATTAAATGCTTTGAGTTACATACTACAATGTGCTAGACAGATGAAACATTCATTGCAATTATAAATAGAATGCACACAAACAACCAAACATATGATGACTTGACCTATATCAATTTGAGGTGCTTACGACCTGCACCAATAGATCCAACGTTCCCTTACCTTCTCTATAGAAATAAGGATGTTGCAAAGAATAATAGCCACATGCTATCTCTCATGTCTGGCGATGATATCATCATCAATTCGATTGACTTGGAAGAAGACAACCATGGAAATGTCCCACGTCATGAACATTCAGTCACTTTATCGTTGCACCTTGCACTGAAATTAGAAATGCTAGTTGAAATATATGCCTGTAACTATGATTCACAGGATGGCTTTGTGAATGGTACAGATGGAATGCTAAAAGGCTATACGAAGATATAAAAAGTAGATTCCCTTTGGATTAAGTTCCATGAATCACATATAGGCAAGAGACAAGCAAACAAGTTGTCTTATCTATATAATTCAAACACTGCAAGCGATTGCACTCCTATTTTGCAAATATCAAAGCCAGTATCGACATCAACAAAGACAGGTCAACTGAAGATTCACAAACAGTTTCTGATTAAACTTGCATGTGCACGTACAGTCCATAGATCACAAGGACTAACACTTGATAATGTTGCATTTCAGCCTGCTAGAATTCGGATACATGGAATTGTATACACAGCACTGTCCTGTGTCAGAAGCATAGACTCCTTGTATTTACTAAGTCCTCTGACAAAAGATAACTTCAAAGTGAAATGGAAAGTTGATATTGAGATGGAACGACTCAGGACCACCACAAAATGGCAACTGCAATATGATTACCAATCCATACAAACAAATTCATATGTATCAATTCTCTCACTTAATACACGCATCTTAAATGCACACATGGATGATATACTGAATGACTATGATTTAATGCAATCTGATATTTTGTGCTTGCAGGAAACACACATGGAATTATGCATGAAGAACAAACAATTCCAAAATCACATTTTCATATCAAGTTACATTACACCTGGGGTAATGATACTGGTGAAAAAACATGTACCAATTTCAGACCACATACATATCGAAGAAAATAATGTTGAATTGGTGCTTGCCATTTTTTTTTCCAATGGAACGGAAGTTACAATACTAAATCTTTGTGCTGCTCCCCATGCAACATTCTCCAACATAGTAAATGTTATTTCCAATGCATTGGACCATTTCCATCTAAACGGATCCATTGTACTTGTAGGAGACTTCAATATTGACATGCTACAAAATACTGGCAGAACAAAAGAATTGCAAAACTACATGTGCAAATACATTCTACGCTTTCTTCTGAACAACACAACCCATCTATAAAACACACTTATTGACCATGTCTGGTCCAATGTGCCCATTTCTCAATACAGTATGTTTGTCTTAGACACATATTGGTTTGATCATGATACAATTGGTATTGCACTTGAATTATGACATATACATCAAACTTATTGCAAACTCATCTTTCTATGTTTCAAATCATATTTGTATCCCTGATTTCTACACATAGCATTTTGGTGAGCATACAGACGGTCTTCTACTCTAATTATAAAATATACATTGTGCAGAAAAAGAAAAAATAAGGTACATCCTCAAAAAAACTATTTGTGACTCTATTCATCTTATTCAATTTTTTTTTTTGTATATGTCCATAGTAGTTTCCTTTTTCTTAACATATGAGCTTATGTTCATATCCCTTTTGTTTTGTACTTTTGTTGATAGAAACAGAAAGGAAAAATAAAAGGTGCAAAGAAATCCTACCTAGAGATGTACATGAATCAATGCAAAGGTGCATTCTTTTTTTCTTCCTGTGTTCCATAGTAAACTGTTTTTCCTTTATTTTCTCTGAATTTGTCAAACTTGTTTGCATGTATGTTTTTTTTTTTTTTTCTTGTGCCAAGAAGCCGCTATGTTGCACGTCCACCATCTAGCAGAACTGCAATGTTGAGACAACCAGCCCACAAGTCCATTTGTCAATATGTATATCGCCCAACTATAATTGCTATTTGCAGGACACGGAACATTAGAGGCATAGTGTGAAGCTCGCAAGTGCGCGATCCAAATAAGTGGCTAAGTATGGAATAAGGGATCTGTGCATCATAAGAAATTTGTAGGAAACCGAACAATAGAGACCCATTTCTAGCCCTGCCAACCCGACAACGCGCAATGCACAAACTATACATGCTCTATAAATTCTCAGCCACCCGGCAAGTCCGCTTGTCAATTTGTATATCGTGGAACTGTATGTGCTATTTGTAAAATACAGAACAATAGAGGCCTATTTTTTGACCCCTCCCGCCCGAGAACCCGCAAGTATGGAATGCGATATCGGTACACGATCTATAAAATCTCATGTCCATACTTTATAAAGGCACATATTTACTTTTGCATCGTTTCTACACACATTGATCTGGTAATCACAGACATGGTGTTGCACATGAATTATGAAATGTACAGTGGGAGTCGAACAAAGCCCTTTTCTTTTCCTAGGCAATTTTGAACCTGCCAGCCCGAGAACCCAATTTCTATATGGCGAAAATCAACCCAATGTACAACCTGCAAATATGTATTGCTCATTTGTGTAAGCCCACCAGCCCTGGAGTAGAATGTTGATCCGATCACCTCACAAATCTGCTTCTCAATTTATTATCATAAGATATTTGCAAGGCACCAAACAATAGAGCATCGTTTTTTACCCTGCCAGCCTGAGAACATGTGATCCAGAAATTGTAGATGGTCTATCAAATCTCGGCCAGCCCGCAAGTCTACTTCTCAATTTTCATATCGTGGAACTTTGTGTACTACTTGTAGAACACCGAACAATAGAGGCCCTCTTTTGAACCCGCCTGCCCGAGAACCCGTGATCCCGAACCATGCACTTTCAGACTTGGCCATTCCTTCCTTGCTTGCTCTTCCCCATAGTCGTTACCTTCACACGTGTGCATGATAAAAAAATATTGTTTATATGTGTGTGTGTGTGTGTGTGTGTCTTCTTTCTAAATATTTAATGCTAACAGGTCATTGTGCAACTACCATCTAAGATGTCATTGATGTGTGCAAGGCTCGAGAAGTTTTTCCATTAATGGAATTTTTGCGAAGCATTTTCTTCTCCATTCCCAGTTTTAATTTCAAATTCCATGGAATGTCATTCACATGCCGCCAACTTGCTTCCTTCACGAAACCTCCAATCGCTTCCCAGTCTTAATTTCAAATACCATGCAATGTCATTCGCACGCCACCAACTTGGTTCGTTCACGAAATCTCCTATCCTTAAATGTTCTTCACCGTAACCCTCACCTTCGCACTTCTAAGTTTGCAATAACTACGCTTTAATTTTAACAAGTCACCAATCAAAACACATAGATATTGTCATTAATGAGGATATTTTCCATTCGCATGCATTGAAGCAATGTTTGTGGGGGGTTATATTGTTCACTCCAATTTTTCATTTCAAGTAGCATCTGGATCCAGCCAACCTTTTGATAAACTACTGCCAGCAGCTCCACAGAATTTGTGTAGAGATACACTAAACATCTTCCTCAAGAGCTTCCCATGCAGAAGAACGGAAAAAGAATTGTAGGGGAGGTGGAGCAACTCGAAATTTACCGTCAAAACATGTATCTTGATGCTGATCTGGAAAGTATATTCTGCAACCTTGATCAGCCTGCACACAGAATTTAGCATGCCTTCTCAATGGACATGGTTGGTACCAAAATTTTTGACGAAGATGAATCCTTCGTATTCCAGAGCGTTGTTTTTTAAACTGAATCAAAAAAATTAATCATTGAAAAAAGAGATGTAAAAAATAAGAAAAGAAAACATTGTTCAAAACTTGACCTTGCCAATATGCACGCATCCAAAATATCTGAATTTCACTAGGCAACCGGATATGCTCTTCATGATTCTGTTGGAGTCATTGAAGCCGAAAATGCCAAACTAAAGAACCAGATTAAGGAATTATAGGAAGATTTGTTTCCTATGCCATTGCTTGGTAGTTCCTTGGAAATAACCATGCCTACAACTATGTGCACCCCTGCAACAAATCTAAAAGGGTACTCTAGCTTCCTCGCATCCTGTAGAGGATATGTGGAGAAAAATATCAATAAAAGAATAGAACTGATTGCCAAGGCCTAGGAAACATCACAGAATATGGATTCCCTGGGGAGAAGGGCACATAACTTGCTCCTACTTCTGCAGACGAATTTAAAGAATGAAGAAACTTTCTATGTGCACTCGTTCATCCCTTTCGCCTTTCATGTCAACAATATGCCAGAGACGAGAAGAAGACAACATGATCTCCTCTCCAAAAAAAGGCTCACTCGATTAGAAGCATGCTGGAAATAGAAAGTGAAGAACTTCTACCTAATCATGCAATCGTGTGAGCAAGAAATATCAAAGAAAGAAACATTATTCACAAAGCAAACCAAAATGGACTTAGTAGGAAAGACAAACGGCTTCCAGGACCCCAGCTTAATCCTCAACTTGCTAACGTTAACCAAGCAAGATTTTGATCAACAAGTTGATAATTTGAAGGCCTTGTCTTTAGAATTTTTTTACATAATTGTTTAATATCATGAAGAAGAGGTGGACAACTGGCTAGTCAGGTATTTGCTACAGAATGGAGACATTCATGAAGGTCCGTGTAAACTTTCAATTCATATAAGCGAATTAGAAAATGAAGTTTTCAACATTCGAATCCGCAATGACATCAACGTCGCCCCCTTGGGAAGCTATATTGAATCTAACTTGAAGTGGATCAGCCACGAAATCCAACAGGCAAATGCATAAATCCTTTGTGTATCAATCCAGTTATTGAAGCGGGTTGCCCACAAAAACCAGCAGGGAAAGGCATGACCAACCAAACACAAAAATTACTTATACGTACCATGCATGTAAGTGTATAGTGATAGTCCTTTCTTTATCAATCCAGATATTCCTTTTACGAGTAGAAATCTATAGGCAAAAACTGATCTTCCCATTTCTACTTTTCAGGTATTACATTCTAGCATGTCCAACTTCTTTCCACACTCCTATTTCTTGTACATATTTCTGTTATGGTCCGCGGGAGCCCCAATCCCAGTCTATATGACAAACACATTTACATTTATTTTTTTCATATATTCCAAATAAAACTATTCTTTTGTCTCCTTATATATTTATGTCTTCCTGGATTTTTTATCTTCAGCTATGCTTAATGTGAAGTCATTATGTTTATTTTATCTCTATTCTATTTTTTTCTTTTTCAAAATAAAGTATGACATAAATCACTCACTCAAATTAGACATATCATATTTCACACATATATATGTTTCTTTAAATTTCCAAGAATATGTAACACATTTCATTTTTTTCCAATTTTCAGCCCTCCAGCTCGACAACCTGCGCTCCACAAACTGCCTAAGTATGTAATCTGGGTTTTGTCACACTATATAGAATGAGGGCTCCGTACATGCTCTATAAAAGTACATATTTCGTATGTATAAAACTAAATATCTACTTTAAAAAATTACGTTTTTTCTATGTACAATTTATTCTCTCCAGGAACCTATAGTTTGATACATTGCAATTTCTTGTATCCACGATCCCCTGTTTTAAACAAAACTAATTCGGGAATGCTATTTATTTGGTCCTCCTATCCACCACCCTGTGTAACGGACATTGGTACTATATTTTTTGTACATTTGTCCACCACCGTGTGTAAAACCTATGTAAAGAAAAGTAATTCTCAAATGTTAAATTTTTGGGACACGAGCCCCTTGAAATTCAAATAGTCCATAGGTCCCATTATCAATTTGTACATCACGGAACTCTCGGTGCTATTTGAAGGTCATGGAACAACAGAAACCCGCTTTTCAGGTCCCCAGCCCGAGAACCCGCGATCCAAAAACTAGCTAAGTATGGAATGAGGGTTTCGTCTATGCTCTAATTCGGGAAGGCTAGTTTTCCTCCTTTTATGTGTTCCTAGATTTTTCATTTTCAGAATGGACTATGACATAAATCACTTACTCAAATTTTAGATACCAGATTTCACTTATATATATACAAGTTTCTTTAAATTTTCATCAATATGCAACACATTTTATTATTTGTTTATATAAATGTCGTAAAATTGTGTTCACTACTTTCTTTCTACTCAAACGTAAAGAGGTTGTCATTTCTTGCATCTTTGCAACATGTCCTGCACAATGTTTGTCACAAAGGCCCTTAAAATTAAAATAGTCTGCAAGCCCGCTTCTCAATTTGTACACTATGTATCTCTGCCTGCTCTTTGTAGGACATGGAATGAGGGCTTCGTCGTTGTTCTATAAAATCTCGTCCCCATACTTTATGAAAGTACATATTTCGTATCTATAAAATTAAATGTCTACTTTAAAAAATTACGTATTTTCTATGTATAGTTTATGGTATGCAGGAACCTATAATTTCATAAATTTCAATTTCTTGTGTCGAGGAGCCCCTATTTTAAAGAAAACTAATTCAAGAATGTTATTTATTTCATCCTTCTTCCCACCGCCCCATGTAACAGACACTAGGACTATACTTTTTTCCCTCTTTTCCACCAGCGTATGTAAAACCTATGTAAAGAAAACTAATTCATGAATGTTGAATTTTTGGGACACGAGCTCCTTAAAATTCAAATACTCTGCAAGTCTGATTCTCAATTTTTATATCGCGGAACTGTTGGTGCTATTTGTAGGACATGGAAGAACAAAAGTGCGTTTTTCAGGTCCCCAGCCCAAGAACTCACGATCCAAAAAATGCCTAAGTCGAGAAGTCATTTTTTTAAAGAAAACTAATTCAGGAATCATATTTGTTTCATACTTTTCTCCACCAGCCTATGTAACAGATGTCAGTACTATTTATTTATTTTTTACTCCAGCAACATATGTAAAAAGGAAAACTAATTCGAGAATGCTAAACTTGTTCGACACAAGCGCCTTCAATTTAAAATAGTCCACAAGTATGTTTGTTAATTTGTATATCGCAGAACTCTACAGACTACTTGTAGGCCATGGAACAACAGAAGCCCAATTTTTAGCCCTCCAGACCGAGAACCCGCCATTCAAAAATTCTAGTCCTCAAAGCAGCATGTTAATTTTTATATCGCAGAACTCTTGGTGGTATTTGTAGGCCACAGAACAACAGAAGCCAAATTTTCAGCCCGCAATCCCGACAACCCAAAATGAAGCTTCCATGAATGCTCTATATATTTACTTCATCAAATTACATATTTTATTTTTGTAGGCCATGAAACAACAGAAGGCCAATTTTCATCCCCCTAGCCCGAGAACCCGCGATCCAAAATTTCAAATAGTCAGCAAGGCCGCTTGTCAATTTTTATATCATGGAACTCTCAGTGCTATTTGTAGGGCACAGAACAATAGAAAACCAATTTTCATACCAACAGCCCAAGAACCCGCAATCCAAAAATTCAAATACTCCGCAAAACTGCTTCTTAATTTGTATTTCGCGGAACTCTCGGTGTTATTTGTAGGCGACAGAACAACAGTAGCCCAATTTTCATCCCACCACCCTGACAACCCGGAATGAAGCTCCCGTGCCTTTGTTTTAAAGAAAAATAACTCAGTATTGGTAGTCTTTTTATGATTTTTCCCACAAACCTATGGGAACACGATTTTTAGCCTTCCAGGCTGACAGCCACAATGGTCTATGTTATCCCCGATTTCTAGGGATAACTAGGAGATCATGTCTCGAGGCCCACATGTCCTAGACATGGAATACCGAGAGCGGGATTGACCTGAGCATGGCCCTAGAGGGCCCATTCTTTTCTTCTTTCATCAGCTTTGTATTGTTAGTAGCAACATCCATCACCATCGACTTGGTCTTGTATCAAAAGAGGTTCTTTCTCAATGAGGTAATTGGTCCAGGTATCATGGTATGTGTCACTTTTGATCATTGAAACCTTTAAATATATGCATCTGATTCCTTTTATCTCTAACAACTGCTTGGATCTTACATTAGCCTACATGACCATGCTTGGGGAAATTGACTGGGTGCCCTAGCAAGCTTGTGCCCATAGGTATTGGTTTGCCACTAGGAGGATTGTTGAAAAGCCATCGTTTGCTCCCATCATAGCACCATGGTTTCATCTTATCTCCCGCTCATCTATCCCATTCCCCTTGTCCAGGAACTGGGTTGACCTATTTTTAGGATTGCACCTTATCTCGTGGGAAGAAGGGGATAAAGTCCCAGAAGGTAAACGTAGCCGGTAAAAGACAAAATCCTAGAAATGAAACCTTGAGATGCTTCGCCCAGGGATCCCCGAGAAGGCAATAAAAGGCCTCTCAGCAAGAAGCGAGAGGGACCTGGAAAATAACAAACAAGACCTAGTCATAGGATAGGGGGTCTCATCACAAGCCAACCTATTAGGTTCATGGGTACCTAATAGTATGACATTGCCACCATCTGGTTACCATGCCAGGGCAGTGACCTTTGGTTGCATGGCCAAGGGAAAGGGGGTCTCATCACGAGCCAACCTTCTCATCTCTATGAAAGTACTTGTGGGTAACATTGTCAGCTCTGGTCACCATGCCAAAGCAGTGTCCTCTGGTTGGCTCTTGACTAAAAATAAAAAGAAGAAGAAAAATCAAATAAAAGAATAAAGAAAGAAAAGAATAAAGGCAAGAACAGGCTTGGAAAAAATGCATCTGTGACAGATACAACTCACCTTCTACAAAGGCACCCATAGATAACATTATGCATCCTTGTCCCTCACTACACCCACATGTCTAGACATATCCTAGCCACATCACCTCACTTACATGGCTTGGATGAAATATTCTTGGAAACTTTCCTTTTCTTGTGGACACTAGCCCAATAGGACATCTTGTCTTTTTCTCCAATCTTGTATTGCAGGTTTTTGTAATGTCTTTGAGCTATTGACTGATGTATTAGGGTTTTTATGCATATGTTTAATAATATTGATGATGAGATGTGATTAACATTGCTATGATCCCGGTGACTGATGAGCCCATGGAGGGCGTAGCTTTTGATGTGCAGGACCATGCTCGACGAACAGGTACCATTTGGACCGGTACACATGGGGAGATGACCAGTTCGGACTTCCATGGGGATGAAGAGCCCATAATATGGATGTTGAGACCCCATCAGGGGGTAGATACATGATAGAGATGGATCAGGGATTTTTGCACCAGAGAGGAAGAGGATGTTTCATCAGAGGCACTCCGACATGACTAGACCTGGGGGGAATGACCCCTTTTCAGTGGAACGCCAGCCTTGGAAGCCTTGGGACATCTCCATATTCACCATGATGTCATCCATCTTCATGGATGCTTTTTGAGGCAAACTGGGCAGCAGTGGCACGTGTGGCATGTTGGAGAGGCCCCTAGGGGGCTAACGTTTTGCTCCTTGGTGTCTCATTTTCCCTAAAAAGGGATAGCACCTCCCTTGAAGGGGATTTTACTCTCATTTTTACTTGATTAGGGCTTTGTACTTAGCATTTAATGTAAAAATAGTATGATTTTTACATTGTGGCCTTGTGGGCCTTTATATGACCTAAAAAGTAAAATTAGGTCATTGATACAGTATATATTGAGGGTTTTGACTCTCATTTTAAGGAATCAATTACAACTCACTCATAGTGAGGTCTGATTTTAGCACCCTATTGGGGTTTTTGGTTGAACTATTGATGCGCACTTGTTGAAGGAAGAGATTTTTTGGCATTTATGGTGTTTCTCTTGAAGGAAGGTGTTACAACTAGAGTTTGCATGGTTATTTCTTCATGAATTGTAAGTGTTTTTTTTTTTCTGCAAAACTTCTATTTGAATGGTTGTAGTTTAAATTTCTTGCATTTATTTTTAAATATTGTTGAATCAAAACCCTAGGGGACAAACACACAAGTAGGTCGTTCTCTCATGTCCCCTGATAGAGAAGCTTTAAGCCATTGAAGAGGAAAGAGAGAGCCTAGCCATAGCTACACTCCCCTTTCTTTCTTTCCTTATGCTAGTCGTACTTCTAGTGTTCAAGAGGAGGAAGACGTCCTAGGCCTAGGTTATCTACACCTAGGGCATTTTTCCTTTAGGGTTTGAAGAAAGAGCCTTGCCATAGCAACACTCTCCCTCTTTAAGTCCTCTTGTCTTGTTTTTGTGCTTTATCTGAGCTAGTTGTTTGCCTGGAAGGAGGAGAGAGCATGAGGCCTTTCTTTTGCAACACTGGAGTGAGCCTCTCTCCCCTAGGGTTCTGTACTTGAGGCCCTGCTTTAGCAACACCTTGAAACCTTTCCCTCTAGTCCTTTGGAATCTCGTCCCCTTCAACTTGTGCATCCTTCACTTTATGACTCCATTTAACCCTAAGGCATTGATCTCCAACCTCAATGTTGAAGTAAGACCTTGATCCAAACACTCTCAAACTCTTTTGAATTGAAACCCTAACTACACTAACCCTAACCTACTAACATTGGACTGCTGACATCACCCTTGGTTATTTCATCTTGATGCAACAACGTTTCACTTTATAAGCAATTGAATGGTAGTTGAGGGAATTTATTAGACTAAGTATTGATTGATTACATTGGATGCCATATCATTTTTGTATCTATTGACAAGTGACATATTTATCATTGCCATTTTGCAAACATTGACTTCGTCAATATTTAATTTTAAAAACTGCTTATATTGAATATCAGATAGTCATTGATTTATGAAGTACTAACCAAAATTGCACATATTAGTCTCCTTGTTGTGTTGTCTCAAGAAGGTGATTTTCTTTTCTTTGGTTATACTCTATTATTGGTTGTTTAGCTGAGACTATTTGATTGGCGGTAATCTGTGAGGGGGAAATTTTTCTTTGTACTATTATCCTTTTCCCTTTCAAAACTCTAGGTTACCGAGGACATCTCCCCTAGGCCTAACCTCCCTAAATAGAAAGAGTCTCCCCATTTTGGTGACATTGGGAGGGGAAGGTTCTTGTTTCTCCAGTTTGACCTACTCTTCTTTAGCCTTTCTTGCATCTACAAATTGTGTGATAACATTTTGGTGTCATTGCCGAGGAACACTGAGTCAATTCTCCTCAAATGACCACTCGTTTTGGTAAGCCTTGCCTCAGAGACTACTTTCTTACAAGCTTACCTAGTGACTCCACTAGGGTGTTTTCCCTTTTCTTTGATAGTTTCAAGTAAACTATCTGGAAACTCCTCAAACTAAAAGGAGGTTCAGTAATCCTCCTTTGTGTTTTAGAAGGAAGCCTCCCAAGAACTCTCTTGTTATCAAATCACTCTTTGGGAAGAGCCTTCCTTTAAGAATCATGTCAAGCTCTCAGACTGCTACAACGAACCCAGCCAAAAATCAAAGATAATGGTCATCTACTTTCTTTAAACCATTAGACATGTCAGCCATACTAGGATACCCTAGGCAAATGCCACCCAATTATGAGAAGTGGTTGCCTAAATTCACTGGTACTGATGCAATCAGTACCGAAGAGCACATGAGCAACTTTTGGGATTTTTTCCATCTTCATCCCATTAATGACGATGTTGAAGATTTGGTCATGAATTTGTTCTCCGCTACTATTTATGATGCCTCAATGCGTTGGTACCTGAGCCTTCCCAATGGAAGCATCAAAACCATGGATAAACTTGAAGAGGCCTTTCTCAAAAGATGGAGTGTCAAAGAAGACCCTAATATGCTCCTCACTCGACTAAATAACCTTGCCAAATATGAAAATGAATCCATTCGAGAGTTCCACACCAGATTCGAGACTTTACTACAAAGAATTCCTGCAAGCCATTATCCGAAACATGACTACCTCGTCCATGTTTAGACCAGATCTTTCAATGGCCAACTAGGGTATCTTCTTAGAGATAAAAACCCTCAGTCCATTCAAGAAGCCCAATATCTCTCTACTAAAATAGAGGGAAACCTCCTTTCATCCAAGATCGAGCCTTTTTCTAACCCAAGGGGGAGAATAGACACTAAACCAATGATAGTTCACAATGTTGAGCCTACTTCAGATATATGTACTAGTATCGCCAAGATATAAGCCTCTATGGATGGTATCATAAAGAATCAAGAGGAAATGATGAGCATGATTGTCAAATTGGAAATATCTCAGACCTAAGAACCCAGGGTCCCGTACAAAGGGAAATTCCATAAGGGAGGCCAATTTTATAAACCAAAAAATGAGCATGAAGTTCCAAATACCTTGGTCCCTGCAAACGTTCTTGATGAAAATCCTTGGTGCCTAGAATGCAGCGAAGCACATTGGGAGCATGAGTGTCCTTACAATGGTGGCCATCAACAAGTCAATAACATGGATTATTTCATGGAGCTTCCTCAAATAAATATCATCAATGCAGAACATCAGGTAGCCATAAAAGAAGCAGCCAGATCAACAAGGATGGCGGTAATAAACAACCTGGACCAGGAATCACGAGAGAAGCTAAAGAAATAATAATTTCAGGTGTACAAAAGAAAGAATTTGAAACAACTTGTTGTTGATTAGGAAAAGCCTCCACCCCTGGAAATACTTCTTCCCAAAACATCCAAGGTTGGTAAGGTTGACCTAAAATTTGACTTCAAAGGGGCATTATCAAAAATGCATGTAAACGTCCCCTTGAGAGAAGCAATCAAGATCCCATTCATCAAGGAATGCTTTGAAACTTTCTTTTGGGATCAGATGAACCCATGGACCGCCCTATTATGTTGCAATTTGATCACTTCAAGGTCTAATATGGTGAGAACCCTCCTTTCTTCATGACACTGGCAATGAACGGCAAAAACCTCAACAATTGCATGTTAGATACAGATGTTGGTGCCAACATGATGTCACTCAAAGTCATGTGACAAGTGGGTTTGAAGGTCACACGGCCTTATAGAAATGTATGTGGATTCGAATCTAAAGCCATACCCACACACAGGGTGGTTGAGAATGTTAAAGTTTGCCTGAAGGAGTACCCAGAGAAGATGGTCCACATTAACATCGTGGTAGTTGATGTCCCAGATGTGTGGGGGATGTTGTTATCTAGGAAGTTTGTTGCAATGTTAGGTGGCACCCTTTAGATGGACCTCACATTCTTGCAATTTCCTTTGAAAAATGGAACAATAGGCCATCTTCTCAATGTGTCAATAATCGGGGACCATGTGCAAGATATTACTCACCCCGTCAATAATAACAAAGCACAAGACGAAACAATACAAACTCTTCAAAAGTATTCTCTAGAAGATATTCCCTTTGCAATGGAAGAGGATTTTGATCAAATCAAATGGCCCAAGAAATAAGAATACCAACAACTCCTAGATGAATTCAAGAACAAAGAGATTGGGACAATGAAGATATTAAAGAAACATGAAGATGATGTACAAATTCACCCATCTCAACAAGAAGTGTTTACAGCATAAGCCCACCCTCCTCACTCAGCACAATGCATCAGGGTTTTCCAAGGAATGACCAAATACAAAATCAAAAAGTACAAGGAAGGAGACATGGTATGGATGTGGGATACCCAGAAAGGAGAGCCAAGTAATGTAAAAGGAAGCACTCAGTCATGGCTTGGGCCCTTCAAAGTTGGAATAGAATCAATTAATGACTCATATTACCTATCCACTTTGAAGGGAAGAAGGCACCCATTACCCATCAACGGGCACCTCCTCAAACCCCACCAAGGTGGGGGGACCTGACTTCATAGGTAAGTACAGGTAAGTAGGCATTTTGTATTAGTGTATTATACCATTTTCATTTCATATTAGTTTTCTTTCACATTTGCATTATTGATTGTTTTCTTTCATCTTATATATATATGTGTGTGTGTGTGTGTGTGTGTGTGTGTGTGTGTGTGTGTGTGTGTGTGTGTGTCTGTGTGTGTGTATGCTGGGGTGGCATTACCGCCCCATTTTGGTTACCGATGCCCCTATTGAGATTGAGAAGGTCTATAGGTTATGCCAGAGATGTTGAGGTTCTCATGCGCTCTACGGTGAGCACATGTCCCCAAGTTGGAGCCAGATGTTATCCTCGATTTCTAGGGATAACTAGGAGATCATGTCTCAAGGCCCATGGGTCCTAGACATGGAATACCGAGAGTAGGATTGACCTGAGCATGACCCTGGAGGGCCCATCATTTTCTTCTTTCATTAGCTTTTTCTTGTCAGTAGCAGCATCCATCACCACCGACTTGGTCTTGTGTCAGAAGAGGTTCTTGCTCCATGAGGTAATTGGTCCAGGTATCATGGTATGTGTCACTTTTGATCATTGAAACCTTTAAATATATGCATCTGATTCATTTTATCTCTAACAACTGCTTGGATATTACATTAGCCTACATGAACATGCTTGGGGAAATTGACTGGGTTCCCTAGAAAACCTGTGCCCATAGGTCTTGGTTTTCCACTGGGAGGATTGTTGAAAAGCCATCATCTGCTCCCATCATAGCACCACTGTTTCATCTTATCTCCCGCTCATATATCCCATTCCCCTTGTCCGGGAACTGGGTTGACCTATTTGCAGGATTGCACCTTATCTCATGGGAAGAAGGGGCTAAAGGCCTAGAAGGTAAAAGCAGCTGGTAAAAGACAAAATACTAGAAATGAAACCTCGATATGCTTCACCCAGGGATCCCTAAGAAGGCAATAAAAGGCCTCTCAGCAAAAAACAAGAGGGACCCAAAAAATAATAAACAAGACCTAGTCAGAGGATAGGGGGTCTCATCATGAGCCAACCTATTAGGTTCATGGGTACCTAACAGTATGACATTGCCCCCATCTCGTTACCATGCCAGGGAAGTGACCTTTGGTTGCATGGCCAAGGGAAAGGGGGTCTCATCACGAGCCAACCTTCTCATCTCTGTGAAAGTAATTGTGGGTAACATTGTCAGCTCTAGTCACCATGCCAAGGCAGTGTCCTCTGGTTAGCTCTTGAATAAAAAGAAAAATAAGAAGAAAAATCAAATAAAAGAATAAAGCAAGAAAAGAATAAAGGCAAGAATGGGCTTGGAAAAAATGCATATGTGATAGGTATAGCTCGCCTTCTACAAAGGCACCCACAGATAACATTATGCATCCTTGGCCCTCACTGCACCCACATGTCTGGACATCCCCTAGCCACATCACCTCACTTACATGGCTTAGATGAAATCTTTCTAGAAACTTTCCTTTTCTTGTGGACACTAGCCCAATAAGACGTCTTGTCTTTTTCTCCAATCTTGTATTGCAGGTTTTTGTAATGTCTTTGAGCTATTGACTGATGTATTAGGGTTTTTATGCATATGTTTAGTAATAATGATGATGAGATGTGATTAAAATTGCTATGATCCCAGTGATTGATGAGCCCATGGAGGGTGTAGCTTTTGATGTGTAGGACCATGCCTGACAGACAAGTACCATTTGGACTAGTACACATGGGGAGATGAACAGTTCAGACCTCCATGGGGCTGAAGATCCCACCAGATGGATGTTGAGAGCCCATCAAGGGGTAGAGACAGGATGGATATGGATCAGGGATTTTTGCACCAGAGAGGACGAGGATGTTCCATTAGATGTACTCTGACAGGACTAGACCTGGGGGGAATGACCCCTTTTCAGTGGAATGCAAACCTTGGAAGGCTTAGGATGTCTCCATATTCACCATGACATCATCCATCTTCATGGATGCTTTTGGAGGTAGACTAGGCAGTAGTGGCACATGTGTCATGTTGGAGAGGCCCCTCGGGGGCTAACGTTTTTCTCCTTGGTGTTTCATTTGTCCTAAAAAGGGCTAGTGCCTCCCTTGAAGGGGTTTTTACTCTCGTTTTTACTTGATTAGGGATTTTTACTTAGCATTTAATGTAAAAATAGTATGATTTTGACATTGTGGCCTTGTCGGCCTTTTTATGACCTAAAAAGTAAAATTAGGTCATTGATACAGTATATATTGAGGGTTTTGACTCTAATTTTTAGGAATCAATTACAACTCACTCATAGTGAGGTCTGATTTTAGCACCCTATTGTGGTTTTTGGCTGAACTAGTGATGCGCACTTGTTGAAGGAAGAGATTTTTTGGCATTTATGGTGTTTCTCTTGAAGGAAGGTGTTACAACTAGGGTTTGCATGGTTATTTCTTCATGAATTGTAAGTGTTTTTTTTTTTTTCTGCAATACTTATATTTGAATGGTTGTAGTTTAAATTTCTTGCATTTATTTATAAATATTGTTGAATCAAAACCCTAGGGGACAAACACACAAGTAGGTTGTTGTCTCATGTCCCCTGATAGAGAAGCTTTAAGCCATTGAAGAGGAAAGAGAGAGCCTAGCCATAGCTACACTCCCCTTTCTTTCTTCCCTTATGCTAGTCATACTTCTAGTTTTCAAGAGGAGGAAGACGTCCCAGGCCTAGGTTATCTACACCTAGGGATGTTTTTCCTTTAGGGTTTGAAGAAAGAGCCTTGCCATAGAAAAATTCTCCCTCTTTAAGTCCTCTTGTCTTGTTTTTGTGCTTTATCTGAGCTAGATGTTTGCCAGGAAGGAGGAGAGAGCACGAGGCCTTTCTTTTGCAACACTGGAGTGAGCCTCTCTCCCCTAGGGTTTTGTCTTTGTGGCTCTGCTTTAGCAGCACCTTGAAACCTTTCCCTCTAGTCCTTTGGAATCTCATCCCCTTCAACTTGTGCATCCTTCACTTTCTGACTCCATTTAACCCTAAGGCATTGATCTCCAGCCTCAATGTTGAAGTAAGACCTTGATCCAAACACTCTCAAACTCTTTTGAATTGAAACCCTAACTACACTAACCCTAACCTACTAACCCTGGACTACTAACGTCACCCTTGGTTATTTCATCTTGATGTAGCAACATTTCACTTTATAAGCAATTGAATGGTAGTTGAGGGCATTTATTAGACTAAGTATTGATTGATTACATTGGATGCCTTATCATTTTTGTATCTATTGACAAGTGACATATTTATCATTGCCATTTTGAAAACATTGACTTCGTCAATATTTACTTTTAAAAACTGCTTATATTGAATATCAGATAGTCATTGATTTATGGAGTACTAACCAAGATTGCATGTATTAGTCTCCTTGTTGTGTTGTCTCAAGCAAGTGCTTTTCGTTTCTTTGGTTATACTCTATTATTGGTTGTTTAGCCGGGACTATCTGATTGGCGATAATCTGTGAGGGGGGAATTTGTCTTTGTTCTATTAGCCTTTGCCCTTTCAAAACCCCAGGTTACCGGGGACGTCTCCTCTGGGCCTAGCCTCCCTAAATAGAAAGAGCCTCCCCATTGTGGTGACATTGGGTGGGGAAGGTTCATGTTTTGCTAGTTTGACCTACTATTCTTCAACCTTTCTTGCATCTACAAACTGTGTGATAACAGTCTATATATCTACTTAATCAAATTACATATTTGGTATCTAGCAGCTCTTCTTTGTAACATGCGTACACCCTTAAATATCAAATAGTCCTCAACTCCAATTGTCAAATTGTATGTCGTGGGACTCTGGGTGCAATTTGTAGGCCACAGAACAACAAAGCCCGAATTTCGCACCAGCGCGTTACTACTATTTTTGTGTATTTTTTCCATGACTATATGCAAAGCATATCTAAATAATAGTATTTCATAAATGCTAAAAATTTTGGACACCATGCCCTTAAGATTCTAATAGTCTACAACTCCAATTGTCAATTTGTAAATCACGGAACTATCCCTGCCTTTTGTAGGGCATAAAAGAACAGAAACATCTCGAGAATTCACCATCCAAAAGCTCACTAACTATTGAATCAGGACTCCGCCTTGTAAAATTACATATTTTGTATGTATAAATTATGCTATTCAGGAACATTTCATTTCATAAATTTCAATTTCTATTGTGTGCAGGTATGCTAATTTTTTTTGTTGTTTTTTGTCAAGAAACCTATGTAACACACATTACCACTAGTTTCCCTAGTTTTTTTCCCATGAACCCATGTACTTCAGCTTCCTGCCCATGTGTTTGTACTCCTTCACATTTATTCCCTTTTCCGTGGATGGGATGCTAGTAAAGAACACGCGTCGAGCAGAGCATCCAGGAGCGATACTTCGTGGTGTCGACGATGTGACGACCACATGCCACTCACTCCCAACTACCAAATCAGTTCAATTTCAGCTCACTCAAGGCATGGCGCCATTACTCTCAGTGCACCCTACTCTGCCTTCGCATCCTTTCGATGGACCAACACCCTCACTCCGCCTTTACTCTACGCATGCGGCCATTTAAGGAACCCCACCAATTTCCTGGCCTCTTTCAATTTCTCTAGTGGGTCCAGATGGCACATTCTTTTCTACTTTTACTTCTCAAAGCTCGGCTTCCTGCCCAACCTTTCCCTGCTCTGCATTTTTCCTGCCCTTCTTTGTTCTTGTCGCGTTTTCTCTCTCCCATTGTTCTCGAGATGCCCCAGATATGAAGAAAGTCCAAAGGCCGACCAGCCTGCCAGACAAACTGACCCCACCTGGTCCTGCGTCCCCCGCCTACTCCCTCCATGTTATCCTCCTCCTCTTCAGCCACCTCATCCTCCTCCCTGACGTAGTCGAATCAAATTCCTGCATCTCTCCCGCCCCTTCCTGCGTCCCTTGCCAACAGAATGGAGGAGCTGGACTTCTCAGGGGGCTCATTGAACAACAATCCAGGACCTTTAGCCAATTCGACATCTGTTTCACACCTAGGCCCTTTGTCCCCTCCCAACTCTTCGGCCATCTAGTCGCTTCAGGACCAGCTTCATGACACCCAATTTCAGATGGATGGTTCGGAAGCCAGTCAAAATTCACGACGGCAACCCAAATCTCGAGTGGGTTCCAACGTTGACCCAGAATGTGAGTGGAAAACAGGTCTTGCACTAGTGCAGAGCCCGGTATTCGACCTGCGTCGGGACATGGATGACCTTCGATTCCGCCTATAGATCCTGGAAAACAAATCCTCTCGACTCCTGCAGTTTCTCTTCGCATTACAAGGTGCTCATCTCCTCGCACTAGAGGCAGCCCAATCAACAATATCCCAAGCAGTAGCAACCTCAACACCAGTGTTTCCACTAGAAAATTTGGTCCACGTAGACGTAGACCGCGAGGACCAGAGGCTTCCATCACGCCCGGAGGACGTCTATAAGGAAGAGAACCTACCATCAGAGACGGAGAACACTATGCAACTTGACCGCACACAAGTCTAGGATGAGCCGCCTCCTCCCAGGGACACAACATTTCGCGCCTTTTACATGGCTGTGTCACCACACTATATCCCATACCGGTGATCTTTTTTTTTTTTTTCTGTTGTTTTTTCATGTGCATGCCAACCTACACTTTCTACAGTTCTAGCGCCCACCCTTACGAACCAGAATTTTGAACTCTTTTTGCATCAGTGACAATCTACACTTAAGTTATGAAGCAGTTTGGCTAGCTGAGTTGGTTTTCCCTCAGGGAAGCTCAATATTTACAACTTGATACCATGGAAATTCTCTATACTCCTTCATTTTGACAGAATTTTATTCAATCTTACTTATAAAAAAAAATATTGAATAAAATTTAAAAAATTGCTTATACTATTCATTAACTAAGACATGTTTTTTTTTTTTTGTAAATACAGTAATTATATTAAGCTTCAAGAAACATAAAGGAACTAGCATAGTCAGCAGTCTGGTTTACAGCCGGGTCGAAATTACTGGACTGCCTCCTCTCGGAGGAAACCAGTCCAGCCG
Source organism: Picea engelmannii (assembly GCA_009831015.1). Taxonomy (NCBI): domain Eukaryota; kingdom Viridiplantae; phylum Streptophyta; class Pinopsida; order Pinales; family Pinaceae; genus Picea; species Picea engelmannii. The sequence continues at coordinate 151,729 of ML804192.1, read as the reverse complement.
ATCCGTTGACCATAGGTTTTCCAGTCATGGGCTGGTTGCCACATATACAAACACGTAGACTGAAACCAAAACATGTAAAGTCTGGCAGTGCCACATGTAAACTAAAACCAAAGCATACT
>ML804192.1:107922-145321 GCA_009831015.1 Picea engelmannii | reverse complement strand
TTTTTTCAATGCATGCTTTTATCATTGAATGTCTTATTAATTTTTGTGTCTATTTGTGGGTTTTATTTTGTTAATACACTTAGAAATCCAATTTTATATGTTTTTCATATACTATATCAATGAAAATTGACTACTACGTAATATAGTATATATAATATAGTAGAATAATATAATATAGTATATATTATATAGTAAAATATTATAATATAATATTCTAGGAAAATCCTCTCACTGATAAGCTCGTTAGCCAGGTTTCCATTGGAAGATGCACATTTCAATCACAGGGTTGTTAAGGGTAAAGTTTGTTGTACAATCTTCTATTCAAAGACCCCACAAATGAACCAAATGATGATAAATCTCACTGTTTGACAGGTTTAACAAAGAGCAATGGTTTCCAGAACCTCACTCATTTTCTTAGGAAATAATTAGTAAGGTAGGTATGAGTGAAATGAAAGTGTGTAGATAAGTTTAATTTTTATTCTCATGTCCTTTATCTTCTATTGTGAGCCATAGTTAGATATTGGGGTAGAAACCAAAAAAATGGCTTTAAGAGAACCCTTTTTTCGAAAGCTTGAGGAGAATATTGATGCCAATCAATTGGCACAGACTTGTTAAAGAATAAGAATTTTTAAATAATAAGAAGAAGAATATAAGAAGGAAAAAAATATGTGTGAAATAAGGAGCATCCATCAATCTATTATGATTTGAACTGTCCATTTGTCAGCTTCAACTCTCCAAATGTTCTCTCTTATGGCATATGTTCATCATCTTCACATGCTTGCCAACAACTCAGCCTTAGTTTTCACGGTTTGATCTCAATTGCATCTACGAAATGGGTTTCTTCATCGAGGGTTCAAATCCAATTCACTCTGCTAAATACCGCGTCAACGAAGGGTTTCTTGGATAATTAATACCTATTATATATAAATAAGTTGAATGAAATGATAATTATTATGATAATAATAAATTCATATATATATATATATATATAATCCTATTAGGTTATATATATTTATTCCTTATATATAACGTATTAGTCAGTGAGTAATTATCCTATATATAATTAATATTTACGCCTTATATAATAACTATATTATAATAACTAATATGATAATGTATTGTTATTATGGATATATGATAATAGTAATCTAATATATGTAATAACTAATATGATTTACATTGTGCCTATCAGCTTGTCACTGTAGTCATTATCAGGCCTCTCACCACAGTCGAGTGTGGCCATTTGCATGTGGATTTCTTTAGAAGCGTTTGTATGTGTATGTCTTTGGCAGCATTCAACTGCCTTTCTCCACCCACTGCACCATGTGCTTGTAGTCAATACTTCACCAGTTTGAAGTTGTTTCTCCACCCACTTCACCTTGTTCTTGTATCCAATACATCATCAAGATGAAGCTATTACTGGAGCGTTGTAAATCCTATAAATTTGGAGCATTGCAGTTAAGGTAACTTACTTCCCTGCTTCGCACCATTTCTGCATTATGAATTTACACATAGATGAAAATCAGGTAAAATGGTTTGAAATATAGGTAAGTATTTTTAATTTGGTTTCACCACATTCATGCATGATATTGTTCAAAGATTAATATACCCCTCAACTAAGAGTGCATCATATTTGATGCAGTCTCCTAAACAATTGAATGTGTTGGATTGTGGGATTTATACGATGAGGTTTGTAGTGGATTTTATGAAGAATATATGTTCACCCTTGATCCTTTACCAGTACAAGATCTTGTAAGAAACACTTTTGATAATTAATAAGAAATGTTTTCTTATGTTTTAAAACATACTCATTTTTATCTTTCGCAATGTGCCCATTTGTTTTATGTTAGTTCTACTTGTTACAATCTTCCAAATGTTATGTCGAAGATACGAATAATGACTTAACTCAGGTAGCTAAAAAGGCTCAACAACAATTGAAAGGATTTATTGGATCAATCCAACTTGTAAGAGAGCTCAAGAGCACTAAGGATTGACTCATGGGCTAGTCCTTTTGCAGCGACCTAGAAGATGAAGATGGTGTGCAAAATTTTAAATATCTACGAAACTTCAATAGGTATAATAACCATGATTTTTAGAATCGCTAAGGAATTAGAAATTCTCTGCTCTACTATTAAAATGCATGATGCTAGTTTGGGGGAAATTACCCTGGATCGGGCTAGACACTTAATTATTTTCTCTCTATGTACAAAAGAGCCTTTTCTCATCCAATGTCAGTTATTTTTCCTTTGGGTGTGAAATTCCCTATGAAAATGGTTTAGCTCGTGAATTATTCGAAGACATTTATTAAACCCTCTTCATCTCTTCCCACCTTGTCTCATATTTTTTCAAGAATATTCAATTCCCAGAAAAACAAAATCAATGTAACCCATGACCAAACATGAGAGAGTTGTTAAGGGTTACTGGTTAAACAAATACTACCAACAACAAAAGTTGTTTCGTTATTTGTTTCAATAATTTTATTGAGTAATTGCCACAAGCAAAGTTGTTACAAAGATCAAGCAGGGTATCCTGCAACCACTTCCCTGATTTTGTAGACGCCATTTTCACCCAAAACTAGGCACACCCAAATGCTCAAATCCATAGAGCGATTCTCAAATTGTTCTAGTTTAATTTAATCCTAAGTTGAAATATGAATCCCAATTTGTACAGTTTAACGTTTCCCTTGAAACCTTCCGATATTTATCAGTCGCTTCTCAATTAGAGAAAAATGGTAGTTGTGTTCCTCGAGTCCTTCAAAGACTAAAATATTACATAAAATTTTAATTCTAACTCAAAGGTCTTAAACTAGAAGTAGCAATAGTGATTTTTAATTTTTCATAGAAATATTGTCATGGACAACCTTGCTACAAACAGAGGGAGAAATAGGACATTCCAATTACACATGGATACCCAATTATATGCCATTAAGGTGGACCCTCTATTGAGTCATTGGGTGGTTTACCTGATATCTGATTTTGTATGGTTACATGCAAATTAGTCTCTTTTAGCTTGTGTTTCGTTTTAGACCTTCTAAACTTTTTGACCGATGGAACATAGAGAAACAATTGAGTTTGGGGTTATGATTATCATAAAAAATAGTTTGTTACGTAACAAACACACTGAGAAACAAAAGAAGACATAATATCTTAGTGGAATTGGTGATCTTAGAAAGAATTCGGGTCAACAACTCACCAATAATATTCTACTTGTCTATATGTAGCAACCTTGCATTATGTTACTTCTGTCTATTGGAACTCATCATTATCTCATTTGTCCTATGATTTATAAACAAATCATCTATCGTTCTCCTCTCAAACACTAGCCACTGATTTCACTCTATTTCTTCTTTCATTCTATATGTATGTGTCTTGTCACTAACTAATTTCTCTATAGAGATCACTCTAGAATAATATATATCCTAGTTGTGTATTGTTTTGGCTTTGTCATGCTTGTTGGGTTTAAAATTAATCAATGTTAACATAATCGCTGACATCATAGCATTGGCACTTGCATTCTTCATCATAGAAGTAGGGGACATTAGAGGCATAATCATGGTTGGAGCTCAATCACCACCTTCTCCTAATTTTTCATCATCTTCATGTGGAACTTCTCTGGTGAGTTTGATGGTTTGCTTGGGCTTCTTGCAGGTAGGAGCCAACAATAATAGTCCAACACATGGTTGTTGCACCACCCTTGATTCAGTGGTGGAAAAAAATAATGTTCGTGTCTGCCAGTTTCTTTTGACCACCAACATTCCCCTGGGGATTCCTATCAACAACATTCCCCTAAGGATTCCTATCAACCAAAATCAGGCTCTCACTCTACCAGGCGCCTACAAAATTTCTACTCCAACATTCACCCAGTGCATGTCAGTTGATGGTAAATTGTGATTCTAATTATAATCACTAGTGTTCACTTACTTAATAACAATGGATTGTAAAACATGTTTTCCTCGAGAACCCTCCCACCCAGTTCAAAATCACCTTGTGTTGATTAATAAGGTAAATCAATTGAATTTATAGTGTTAATAAGGTATGAATATACAACATTGTAATTGTTGGGGTTAAATATATGCACTATTAATTCTCACATTTAATTATCAACCAGAGCTCGTAAGCTTCAAGGTGCAGGTGCAGGAAACGCTATATCAGAGCCTATTCTAGCCTAATCTAAAGCCGACAAAACAATCTTCAAACCCACACTGTAGGGAATTAACACTAAGGATTCATCACTGGGACACAAGAATAACTTAGTGCTATAAAGGCTTAGATCATAGTCTTTCATGCACTCACGGTGATGTTCGTGTGATTAATCATGGGTATCTTACTTAAGTTTCTTGTCCTTCAATGGATTCCATAAGTGGTTAGTTGAACTACAAGAAAACTAAATCAAAGCAAACTAGATTAAAAGACAATGAAGACAATCTGAAAATGACTTGTAAACAAATAAAACTAAAACTCCAAGACAATTATTCAAATGGATACAACAACAATGATGAAATCTACCTAATGGAATAATGGATCTACCGAATGAATGAAAATATGTAACAATGATCTATATAAAGAGGAATATATGGAAGGAAATGCACTCTGTGTTTTCTGTGTTTGATGGATTGCAGATGTGATAGAATCTTCTAATTAATTCCAAGAACATAATTTTAGAGTGAAAGTAGAGGAATATAAGAAGAATGGTTTTAACTCTTTGTGTTTTATATATTATTGGACTAATGAGAACAATTCACAAAGAATTATTGAGAGCTAGAATGGAAATGATCCACCTCTGTAACCAATCTTGAAACAACTCAAATCTGGGCGCAATTGATTAGAGAGGGTTTATGTTTATGGATGTAATGTTGGGTATGATGGAATTGAGTTATTGTGAATGTAAGTTGATGTATGGTTTAATATATTTGTATGAGGAAAATGGAGGTGTGGTTATGAGAGAGAATGACAATGGGATAGCAGCGAATTGGAAGAGGCAATCATGGTCAAAGTGTAGTGAGTTTGGAAAAATGACATGGTTGTAAGTTGCAATGATGATTTGGGAAATGCAATCAGTAGAAACATAGTATTTAGAACAGAGATATGAAACCCGATGGGAAGGTGCGTGGAGAAATAATTTGGGGTGATATTGAACATGTACTCATACTCTGAAATCAAATTGCACATACTGCTGGAAATAAGTGTGTTAGAACCTAATAAACATGAAACAGAGAAGCGAAAGAAGGAAGTGGTAAATACAATGGGAGAGATGGAACATTATTGCATACACTTGAATAATCAATCATGAGTATTTAATGAACCTGAATTCATAAAACTAAATCAAATTGCAATCACACAAAGGATGAATTGAAATTAAAATGCAAGTAAGCTAGAAATGCAATTAACTAAATCATAATTACTATGCAAATTAAATAATAAACAAGACCAACACATACCAAGTTGAGGGGGCCCTACCTCACCTAGAATGTGTGGCTAGAGAGGCTTATAGAACCAAGGAGTAATAACGCTCAATGACTCATAACATTAAAACTTCCTTATTCAATTCAAATTCAGAAATTTACAACACCTTTCTTATGGATCCAAATATCTCTATATGAGAACATACTAACATAATGATGATAATCATTCTTCCCTTACCTCAGTCTCTTGAGGCTTATTTATAGATGAATAATCATTGAGGAGTGGATGGGACCGAATCCCAAAGCTCTGATTTCAAAATTTACAATTTTAGATAAAATCCTCAAAAATCTGGGTTTTATTGCAATTTGGGTAGATTCGAGTTAGTTCGCCACCCATATCTTCCAAAACAATTCTAATTTTGAAAAATGGCCCTCATATTACTCAATTTTCCATATTCTAGACAAAACCCATTTCGTAGAATTTCTAGATATGATTCCATATGCATGAAAATCGAGGCACAAGTTGGCAGTTTGAGATTTTAACTAATTTTAGCAGAATCATTCCCCCCTAAGCTGGAGGTACACACATGTGATATGGGTGAATTCTAACTCATGTTTATGCATGTAAATGTGGCTTTGGACAAAACCCATGTACCCGATTCTCCTCTAGAAGCTTTCCAAAACTTTGAATTATTTCTAGTACCGGATTAGCACAGTTGATACCAGATTAGAAAAGTTGGTACCGGATTAGAATAATTAGTACCAAAATTTTGTAGGTAGGGGTTTAGTACTAGATGAACACATTCATGACTATGGGTATTGGACCAATGTGATGGTAGTACTGGATGGAGCTAGTACCGGAATAGGCGCAATCTGGTATCGGATGAAGCTGGTACCGAAAGAGGTAGAGAGTTGGTACCGGATGAACAAAAAGGTATTACCCGATCATTGCAGAGTATTGGATGACATGGAGTGTGGGTACCAAATGAATGTGCAGGTATTAGTTGACTGTAGAACCTTCTGGTACCAGATGACTTGGAGTATCGGATGACCTGCAATGCGAGTACCGAAACATGAACAATACAGGTACCAGAACATGGACAGTGCATATACCAGAACCTGAACAGTACAGAACATGTTTCTTGGACATAGAAACATAGGATTAAACCATCATCCACAAAAAAATTTGTATAATCATCCTTTTAATCACTAAAAATATGGAAAATTATGTATTAACCACATAGGATGAATAACAAGAGATAATGGAGGTTTATGGTGTAATTAGTGATATATTATTGATGAAATACGGGGAGAAGGTGTAATGATGAGTGTATTTGTATGGAGGAAAGTATGACAAAACTAGAGCTCAACATACCCCCAAACCCAAGGATTTGCATGTCCTCATGCAAACAAGGTGAAGAACTTATGATACTCTGCTTATAGATTTATGTGACATTATTTATTTTGTGTAAGTGTTGGTTCTTGTGGAATGACACTTTGGAAACTGCCACAGATTGATTTCAAACATAGAAACAAAATTATCATAAAAATTGAGGACAAGCAGTGGATGAGGTATCAGAGTGATGGTGAATGGTGTGCATATGGTGGTTGTATGAACTTGGACATCAATTTTAAGACCAATATTTACTTTGTGGTTCTTTGCTTGGATAGGCAACATTGACTTCATCCTCTTTGAGATGGCTTAAGAATTCTTTATGATTTACAAAGAGAAGACACTATAGATGTTGTTTTGTATTTGTATACCACATATTTCATTTTCATTACTTGGTCTTATCATCAAAGTATATTGTTCATTATGACAAGCAGAGTGAAGATGGAGGGTTTACTGAGTAGTTGTGATAATGCATAGTGGAGTGTGGAGTGGGTAATAGTGGTTATGCATCATGTTTTCCAAGTTTTTAGTAAATTAAAAAGATTTGTACTAGTTTTACCTCAAGTTACCCTTGCTTTGAATTCTAATGCATCTTTAAGTGGAAACTAGAAGAACATGACGAAATGTTTGCAAAACCATGATGTAGACTACTAAAATTTGAATATGAAGTGGAGCAAGGCTGTGAACTGATGGATATCTAGGAGAGAGAGTTGATGAATGTTGATCTACTGAGATTCCTTATGTCCCTCTCTCCCCCAAACCCGTTGGTTTGCATGTCCTCATGTAAACTCTCATTAGCACATAAAATTTCTATAAGCTGAAAGTGGACTATGTGGAACTGGTGCATGTTGACTGAAGGAGAGAAATGAAGTATGCCAAAGCTGAGAGCTGCTGAAAATATCCTGTGAAAATTACCCTCGAAAAAGATTTAAATTTATGTATTGTTGGTATAGGAACCTACTGGTTCCTGTACTAACAATACCGGAACAAAAAAATCTAAAAGAACTAAACCAATACTATTATTACGAGAGAAGAAATATACATTGATGCCATGCTTAAAGAAACAACCAAAAATTAAACTTTATTTGTGCTTGTAAATTCAGAAATGAAATTTATTTTAAAATATTACAAGCATAAAGGAAATTTCTAAATTACTTATTACATACGATTTCATCAATCATTAATAGTTGTATGATCAAGAAACCATGTAAATTATGATAGGGGAGTTTTCCTCGTATCCTTAAACAAGAGAACATGAGGAGATACGTGTTCTTTAATAAATGAGAAACAGATAGGAAACCAATCATCCCTGTTTAATTTCTCAAAGAATCTTTGTCATTCAAGTGATATTGATAAAGTTCACATTTTAGTTTATTAGACTCCTACACTTATGGGTCCCACCTCTAGGAAAATGACATCCTAGGTATGAATGACGGGGTCTTAAGACCATCTTACCGACATTCTCGAATGGCAATTAGATGAGGTTCATTATCTTTTTGTTCAACCATGCATGCTTCTTCTTAACAATTTACACAAGTATATTGTTCATACGAACAAATATAGATTAGGCATAATGAAAGACATCAAAATCAGAACCCATTGCCAACAAGCCTATTCAGTACTTCGATGGGGTAATTTTGACATCTAAGAAATATCCTTCCCAGGCAGAATGTCCCATTGCCCACGAGCATGTTCAGTACCCTGATGGGTTTGCCTAGTTATACCACAGGCCAATACCCACTACCAACAGACATGTTCAGTATCTAGAAGGGTTAGCCTCTTACACACATTTTCCATCAAAGGCTCTTGTCCCAATCTTTACCCTTAAGATAAAATTATAGATTTCTTTTGCATGGGTGAATGGGGAAGCATATTTGAAAACATTTTTATGGGATGGGATGGTATTGATTTGGAAGATATTTTATAGATTGCCCATAAAAGATTGCTCGTATGAAAAATAGACTTATGTATTGAGATTAGTCGAAATACATATCATGGTCAAACTTACTTAATTTTTGGTGGATGATGCCATGAGAGAATGACCTAAAGGTGTCGCTAGTCCCCAAGTTCATCTTCTCCATATAAGATTGTGTTCCCTCACAAGTAGAATTTTCATTCACTCTCATGCTACTATTTAATAAGAATGCTTGAATAACAAGTTCTGATAGGAGACTAGGATGTACAAGTTACCTATGGGTATCATTACGTAGACCTTAAATATTTTGTAAATCCCCATAATATTTTAAAGATTAGGCTTATGAGCAACTGTTATTATTAATAGTCAGAAATTTGTATGTAATAATAAGAAGAAATATCTTAAGTTGTTTTGGTTTTTGATGTTAGATCACCAATATTATCTTCATCTCATTTCATTTATTTGAAAAGAAACATGAAAATATGTTGCATTTATTTAGAACTAGGTTAACTAACATGTAACTTTTACTCTATCCTATCTAAGAACAAGAAATTAAATTTCAAGTGTAAGAATATTTCCAATGTAACCATGTGCATAACAGGTGTAGAAATACATTCATACTTTGGTTTGAAAGATAATCTTTAATGTATACCAGAATACGGAGAACCAGCTTCTTTGATGATGATGTGGAGAGTTGTTGAAGAAGAGAGTGGTGCTTCACTCTTGTTGTCGTCTGGAACCAATTTTCAATGTAATCTTGATGTTCTTGGTTCACTTCCTCATTTAGACCACTCGACATGTCTCTCTCTATCATGCCACGCAATAATCTTCTTTCGGATGGTTTGGATCCTATATGCATATTGGATCTGGCGATATGCATGTTAAGAACTCCTCTATCTCAGGTTCTAATGGTGGCTCTCCATTGAATGTGTCCATGATTCTTTAGTCTCTCCTATAGGTTGGAAAGAGTGATTACAAAAGGATTTTAGATCTTCTTGTCGATGTAGCTCATGGAACTCTTCTTCTTCTTCTATCACTTTCGGCGAGGCAAATAGGTTCTTGACTATTGTCAAGATTTGCTCTTCCTGAGAGGCAGAGATCCCAATTGCTACTAGGATTTGAGAGAGTTATGTTAAACTCTTGATCATCTTTGAGTTCTTGTTGCTGGTTGATGGGTCCTGTTTCACACATGGATTAGTGTAGAGGGGGGTTCTTACAGTGCCCAAAAACGTTTTTAAAAACCCTAAAGAGATAAAAAGAAGAAAACTAAAAGAAGAATGTAAGAAAACCAATTATATACTCGAAGCGCCACCATGCTACTAGGACTCTGTTGTCAGCAAGTTATCTGTTCACACAAGTTAGCTTCTCTTCTCATATATATATAAAAAATGGCTAATGTTAATAAAACACAAATTCTAACGACTAAAAGGAAGAGGACAACCTAGCTTTGGAGTAACGCCACTAAAGTGGATGCGTGGGCTCTTCCCTCACATCTTACCATCTTCTCTCCACCCTTAGGTCATCCTTAAAATCACACCACACTTGCATGAAAATAAACATGCTTGCATGAAAATAAACATGCTTGCATGAAAAGAAACACACTTGCATGAAAGGAACACTCAAGGCTTTGGATAAATAAAAGCAACTTACCAATGCTCTAATCCCTTTAGCACCTCCCCGACAACGGTGCCAAAATGTTGGGGCTAAATATATGCACTATTAATTTCCACATTTAATTATCAACCGGGGCTCGTAAGCTTCGAGGTGCAGGCACAGGAAACGCAGGATCATAGCCTAGTCTAGCCTAATCTAATGCCGACAAAACAATATTCAAACCCACACTACAGGGAATTAACACTAAGGATTCATCATTGGGACACAAGAATAACTTAGTGCTATAAAGGCTTAGATCACAGTCTTTCATGCACTCAGGGTGATGTTCTTGTGATTAATCGTGGGTATATTACTTACCTTCAATGGATTCCAGTAGTGGTTAGCTGAGCTACAAGAAAACTAAATCAAAGAAAACTAGATTAAAAGACAATGAAGACAATCTAAAAATGACTTGTAAACAAATGAAACTAAAACTCAAAGACAATTCTTCAAATGCATACAACAACAATGATGAAATCTACCTAATGGAATAATGGATCTACCGAATGAATGAAAATATGTAACAATGATCTATATAAAGTGGAATAGATGGAAGGAAATTGACTCTATGTTTTCCATGTTCGATGGATTGCAGATGTGATAGAATCTTCTAATTAATTCCAAGAACAGAATTTTAGAGTGAAAGTAGAGGAATATAAGAAGAATTGTTTTAACTCTTTGTGTTTTATATATTATTGGACTAATGAGAACAATTCAAAAATAATTATTGAGAGCTAGAATGGAAATGATCTACCTCTGTAACCAATCTTGAAACAACTCAAATATGGGCGCAATTGATTAGAGAGGGTTTATGTTTATGGATGTAATGTTGTGTATGATGGAATTGAGTTCTTGTGAATGTAAGTTGATGTATGGTTTAATCGATTTGTATGAGGAAAATGGAGGTGTGCTTATGAGAGAGAATAGCAATGGGATAGCAACGAATTGGAAGAGGAAATCATGGTCAAAGTGTAGTGAGTTTGGAAAAATGACATGGTTGTAAGTTGCAATGATGATTTGGGAAATGCAATCAGTAGAAACAGAGTATTTAGAACAAAGATATGAAACCTGATGTGAAGGTGTGTGGAGACACAATTTGGGGTGATCTTGAACATGTACTCATACTCTAAAATCAAATTGCACATATTGCTAGAAATAAGTGTGTTATAACCTAATAAACATGAAACAAAGCAGCGAAAGAAGGAAGTGGTAAATACAATGGGAGAGATGGAACATTATTGCATACAATTGAATAATCAATCATGAGTATTTAATGAACTTGAATTCATAAAACTAAATCAATTTGCAATCACACAAAGGATGAATTCAAATTAAAATGCAAGTAAGCTAGAAATGCAATTAACTAAATCTTAATTACTATGCAAATTAAATAATAAACAAGACCAACACATACCAAGTTGAGGGGGGACTACCTCACCTAGAATGTGTGGCTAGAGAGGCTTACAGAACCAAGGAGTAATCATGCTCAGTGACTCATAACATCAGCACTTCCTAATTCAATTCAAATTCAGAAATTTACAACACCTTTCTTATGGATCCAAATCTCTCCATATGAGAACATACTAGCATAATGATGATAATGATTCTTCCCTTAACTCAGTCTCATGAGGATTATTTATACATGAAGAATCATTGAGGAGTGGATGGGACCGAATCCCAAAGCTCTGATTTCAAAATTTACAATTTTAGATAAAAATACTCAAAAATTTGGGTTTTATTGCAATTTGGGCAGATTCGAGTTAGTCTGCCACCCATATCTTCCAAACCAATTCTAATTTTGAAAAACGGCCCTCATATTACTCATTTTTCCATATTCTAGACAAAACCCATTTCGTAGAATTTCTAGATATGATTCCATCTGCATGGAAATCGAGGTGCAAGTTGGCAGTTTGAGATTTTCACTAATTTTAGCAGAATCATTTCCCCTGAACTGGAGGTACACACGTGTGAGATAGGTGAATTCTACCTCACACATCCTTATGTAAACGTGGCTCTGGACAAAACCCATGTACCTGATTTTCCTCTAGAAGCTTTCCAAAATTTCGAATTATTTCTAGTACTGGATTAGCACAGTTGGTACCGGATTAGAATAGTTGGTACCGGATTAGAACAGTTAGTACCAGAATCTTGTAGGCAGGGGTTTAGTACCGAATGAACACAGTCACAACTATGGGTATCGGACCAATGTGATGGTAGTACTAGATGGAGCTAGTACCGGAATAGGCGCAATCTGGTACCGGATGAAGCTGGTACCATAAGAGGTAGAGAGTTGGTACCGGATGAACGAAAAGGTAGTACCCGATCACTGCAGAGTATTGGATGGCATAGAGTGTGGGTACCGAATGACTATGTAGGTATCGATTGACTGTAGAACCTTCTGGTACCAGATGACTTGGAGTATCGGATGACCTGCAATGCGAGTACCGAAACAGGAACAATACAGGTACCGAAACATGGACAGTGCATATACCAGAACCTGAATAGTATAGAACATGATGCTTGGACATAGAAACATAGGATTAAACCATCATTGACAAAATTATTGTATAATCATCCTTTTAATCACTAAAAATATGGAAAATTGTGTATTAACCACATAGGATGAATAACAAGAGATAATGGAGGTTTATGGTGTAATTAGTGATATATTATTGATGAAATGCGGGGAGAAGGTGTAATGATGAGTGTATTTGTATGGCAGAAAGTATGACAAAACTAGAGCTCAACAGTAATGACTAGTTTAGATTCTTTGTATGATCATGCTGGTGAATGAATCATGGTAAGTAATGTATTGCTAATTGTAGTTGATGTTGCTCCTTTTTGTTTTTGTGGAGTAGTAGGCACAAGTCCTCCACTTGCTACTCCGGGTACGTACATTTTTTAGGTCGATTTTTTTAGAATATTAACTCCATTTCTCTTGATAAATGATATACAAACATCATATGATGATATTAGCATGAACCACAATATTAATTGTCATATTCACTAATTATAACATGGTGGAAGATGAAAATTAATTTAGTTTTTGATTGGTGGGTTCAGTTTCCAATGCTCCTTTGTCTGCCACTTCATCGTCAAGTCCAACGACTACAACTACTACTAATTTTCCCACCACGTCTATTTATCTGTTAGCTCTTCCTCCAACAACCACTGGTGGGGTTCTCTCTCTGTCAAGTAGCCACGAGGAGCCACCTGCCTCTATTGATGTTGGATCGATGATGAGGTTCAACATGAGGAGTATGTTGACTATGGGATTAATCAATATTATTGTGGCAAGAATCATTGTGTAGAAGTGAAAAGGGTATGTCTCTCTTTCAATAATATGTCTATAGTTGCAATAGACATTCACTTCGAAATTTCTTCTTCCTATATGACGCATGAGGCACTTCTTCTTGTTCTAGTATTGTACAATAGTGTTTCCTTTATCAATTCTTTACAAGTCTATCTTGGATCAAATAATATGGAGTACCTAGGAACACTTTGCAATCCGCTTTTGAATCATATCTAGTTCCTTCCTTCATTTCATTATTTCATTTCAAAGAAATCATTAAATTGTATGGCATGAAGCCTTTATAGTTCATATATCTATCCTATCCTACGAGACCTTACCCTTACCCATTGAAGTCATTAACAACTTGCTCCGTCAACACTCATTCAATTCGATAGGGACTACACTACCACGTAGCCTTGTTTTAGTTAGATCTTGGGTTTGATCTTTGCAAATTACTATGCCAATATAAAAATTTGGAAAGTATTTGAGAATGTCAATATAAAAATCTGGAAAGTATTGAAACTTTATGTATTGAAATTGTGATAGTTGAAAATTTAAATTTTAGTGCAGAATAATTTTCTATTATAGTATTTTCTATTAAACTATAATGAAAATATAAGTAGTTGGTGTTTAATGGTGAAGATGGTGGCCTTAGAAGGTTATTAATGGTTGCAATGCTTCTATTAAATTATAATGAAATATAAGTAGTTGTTCTTTAATGGTGAAGATAGTGGCCTTCTAGGGTTATTAATGGTTGCAATGTTTTTATTAGATTATAATGGAATATAAGTAGTGGTTGCAATGACTTTAATAAATGATAACGAAATACAAGTAATTATTCTTTAATGGTGATAGAGTGGCCTTCTAGGGTTATTAGTCTGTGTAGAAGGCATAGAGGGACTATAGCGATCGATAATTCGTTGACTTCATATTAGTTTGTCATTTGACTAATTTTTTTTCGCATAATCTCTATTGTTTGAACTAGAGAACTAAAAACATTAATTTTTATATAATAAAAAAAACTTATATGTCATGATCTCATTAGATAATAGATTTGAGGTATTATTGTCAGCTTCTCTATTCCCAATGTTTTATATGTTAGCATATCCAAAGTTTTTTATCATCTACAGTCTTTTTTGAATTTTTACTATTTTTATTGAAATGTTTAGATATCCAAAGTTTTGAGCATGGAGAGTCAGTTTTTTATTAGTTGACTTCATATTAGTTTTTCCTTTGACCAATTTTTTTTTTTCATAGTCTCTATTGTTCGAACTATTGTTATTGTTATTATTTTTATTTCTTGTTATTATTACGTACTTACATAGGTATTTTCATTATTACGTACGTAAACAAGCTTGCCACACCGCATTCTTTCTTAAATGTTTACACGGTGTGAGGCCCTTGGATGGTTCTGAAATCCTTAAGTGTTTACCTAACATGCCTCACAGCCTTAAATGTTTACTTAATAGGCGTGTTACAATATAGTTTCCTGCGATTTTTGGATACAATCTTGTCTACATTGAATTTGGGCAATATTGTTCTTCACCGACATTATTGGTTCATTGGTTGATGCTTGCTCGTTGGTTCGTTGGATGTTTCTTATTGTTGTTTGATTCAAATTTGCAAAGTTGAGGTCCTGCAACTGCAATTGGACCTCTTGGTGCTTGTTCATTGGTTTGTTGGTTGTTGATTGCTCTTGTTTGCTTCAACTTTGCAAGGTTGAGGTCCTGCATCCGAAGTTGGACCTGTTGTTGCAGTTTGCATGGTTTGGGTTTTGCGTCCGCAATTGGAACTGCACTTCTATCGTTCCTCGTTCACGGGTAAGTTTCATTGCCACGGTTTCATTCCTATTCATTGTTTGTTGTCTACTATTTGCAGTTTGCAAGTAAGAATTTTCAATACTAGGAATGCCTGAGTCAAAATCCTCTTGCAAAACATCTTTGTGTGTGACTAGTACGACCACAGAAGAAGGAGTGTATTGTTGTATTTTTCTTGTTATTGAACATCAATGTTCGATGCAGAACCCACCTCTGTTGCAACCATAGTGACATACAAAAAAGGAAATCGAATTTTCTCCTCATATTTGTTGGTCCTGAAAACCATACGTTTGGCGCATTTTTTCCAAGTTGTTCCTTTCCAAAACATCTTGTTCCCCTTTGAATGTAAATGTTGGACACATAACCCACATATGTTGCAAACACAATGACATATAAAAAAGAAAACCGAATGTTCTCCTCATATTTTTTGTTCTTGAAAACCATACGTTTGGTGCATTTTTTCAGGTTGTTCCTTTCCAATCACATATGCCCACTTCCATGTCCTAGACATTGTACCATATCTCTTTGGAAAATAGAAATGCAAAGGGGTTTATAAAATGAATTCAGAGTTGTCATTGTGGAGTAAGCATCTACCAAGACCTTGCCATCCTTTCTTTCCAGGTTGTGACAGGGCATGTTTTTATTCTCTGGATCAAAAACCACATTTATCTATTGGTTTTATGTTGTCCTTTGTGCCTTGATAAGCATCTTCCATTATCGTTTTTAGATCTGGATCTTGTCTTGTAGAAATGGTTCTTTGTAATCTGAATGACCAATTCACTGATCTGTATCAGACTGGATTTCATGTTGTAAGATAATTGAAACATCTTAGAATATCTTCTTTGTCTTGTAAGATAATTTAAACCTTAAGAATTTGTGTTGTGTGTTGATCATGTTCATGTGGTGAAAGTCTGTAATGCCTAGTTCTTCTGCTTTTGTTTATCTAACAAACCATCTATATGAGTTTTCTCAGTAGAGGGCATCAAGAAGTCGTTTCAGATCTGTTTTGGTGTTGATTTGTGGAGAGTGGGGATGAAAATATATGGTGAATAGGATTGTAAAACTAATACAATGGCTATCGAAACATTTATAGGATGCATGCAAAGAATAAGTTCAAAAATGATATGCCTTAAATACTTCGTCTTTGTGATGAGAAAATTTATAGTGTTATTTCATTTGCGTTGTCTCTTCTATATGTTGCACTGTTCACTATAAAATAAATTGTTTTTCATATGCTATAGAAACTACACGACATTGAATTTGACATGAAAAAGGTTGAAGGATACATAGCAGAATTGGTATGTAGTTCTGGACTTATAGCTTTCTTTTTTCTTTTTTTTCTTATTTTCATATTATCTAAATATAGCTAAGAAACATCTTGAAAATCACAACTTAAAAGATGAAGGAAGTAATATATGTTGAGTTCTATGAAATAGATACATACTTCATTGTACATGACAACATCGATCGGGTATTGCAAAGCAATGGGATTTTTAGATTAGATGCATTATCGTATACTGTAGGAGATTGCCTCTTCGATGCATTTCAAGTTCTATTGCATTTATGTTATTCCTCGACCAAAATGCGCAATGGATTGATATATCATTTCTTGGCCTGTTTAGAAAATGGCAACGTTGAGGCATTAGAGTTGTATCAATACGAATTGGCATCTGATTTTCTTTGCCAATTGCATGGAATACATGATGTCACTATGTATTTTTCAAAGATGCGGTTGTCTGCATCTGCAACTCTGCCTACACATGAGAGGGGAATTTGGGGAGATACATTTTGTATATGGTGGTTGTTCAAGTGGTTGAATATATCAATTGGAATATGGTCATTAACAAGAAAAACAAGATATATACTATTCAACAAAACTGCATCTAGGGATCCATATTGCATCTTGTTCCATGATGCCAATCTTGTCAGTGGTCATTATGAATCACTACTCTATAGAAAATTATCCATATGCAATCTTGGAGGACCTCATATTTACTTGTCCCTCATTTTCAAAGACCTTCAATCGCATTGGAAACAAATTATGCATCATATACACTCCCATGGATTGCACATAGCAACAACTATTGCATCTAGTTGTGGAGATAGTATGTTCAATGCAATTTGATATTTGGTAGAAACAGATTTCGATGTGCACTCGTTGTGCCTTTACACTGTGCAATCCTTTTTCAATGCAATTATAGGTGGAAGTCAATAGGATTTTAACTGCTTGCATCAACACCTTTTACCATATCTCTTAGAAAATATGCCGATAATTGGAAGTTGGAAACAATACCTTGTAAACATGGCAATGCCATATGAGAAAGGAAATGTAGAGGGTGACAGATTCTATTTGCAATGGCTATCTATCATTATTAGAGTAAATATCCAGGTCTAGTCAGCCCTGTCGGATGGTATTGTCCATTCCTACTGTATTGATTCAAACTACGATCGAAAAATTGACATCATGTTGTTGCAAATAGATACACCACACATCCATTATCAACCTTTTATAATAAATACTACCAATTCAGGATCCACTGTGCATGCCACCTAAACCGCATCGAATCTGCATAAGCGTCACATGATATTTAATTAGAATGAAACCCATCCCAGTTTCCATGAGGTCATACAGAGCTTAAATAAAAAATGTAGACTAACTTATTACAACTTGAAAAAGGTCATACGTGAGAGAAAAAAATACATGGGTACACTTCCTTCTAGACAAAAAATCACATATCACAACCTAAAAAAAATTGTTCGTGCACAACATAATCGCATTTTTTCACTTTCTACTGAACACAAACATCACATGTCCAATGAAAAACAACATCACCATTTTCACCATCGATATGGTGAGGATGCAATGCTCATAACAAATGTCGATTCCACCTTCAACATGGCTTGTCAACAAGTGAAACTAGTTTCTAGTGGCAACCATAAGTTAACCTACCACGTGTTGAAAAAATAGATACGTAAGACAAACAGGTGCAGCCACATATCCCACAATGGTCATGGTATTGACCAAGAGGAAAAAATCACATATCGTGGCCTAGAGCCAACACCATGCACTGCTAGCAATGAAAACCAACAAATACTTACTATGCATGCTTGTCTAGGGAAGAGACATGCAAAACAGATCTATATGAAACAAATTAAAGACACTCCTTCCATTGAATGTGTGATTTGCAATCAATTAAATTTCATAAAAAACACTAAGTCTTTCACCCGTGACTTGCAAACATAATACCTCGGCTTGACACTAAATGATAAAACATTTTCCAATGGCAATATTTATCTTCCATGCAAATGATCACTTGAAAATGGAAAACTACCACACTTTGCAACGCCTGACCAAATAAAATGTAATACACCACTACCAGATGTAAGTAAACTTACAAAACTTGAAGACATACTTGTGTCTCTACGAATTGCATTTGCACAAATCAAACCATGGGGCTATAAATGACCCCAAATGGGCTTAACAAGATCAATTATTAATGTGCCTATCCAACTAGATGTTGTGCAAAAAGCCTTTCCACAATTCATTAGCGATACAATGACAATTGTTGTAGCTCTCAAAAGATGTTTACAATACAATAATGCATACCAGACAGGTAAAGTTTGTCTGTATGTTGTCATGAGACCATTAAAAGAATTATGTTCCAGGGCCCTGTACAAAGCACATAACATCTGTATAATTGATAACTGAAACATTGTTCTTGAAGAAGGAGATGACAACTATGCACATACTTTTGAAAATTCTAATGAATTTGATACAAGCATTGAATCGGAGAATGAAAGACCTGTTGAAATATTCATACATGGATTCATTGACTCACAATGCATTAGTGACTTGCAAGACAATATTGTTGAAATTGCACCTGTTGAAGGGAAACGTCCACTTGGAATATTCAAGGAAAAATTTGTTGAGGAAATGAACTTCCCAACACTATTCTATGGAGATCCACGTCCCAGTGGCATCACAAAATGATTCAGCTACCCAAAAATAGTTCAATGGGAACTGCTACATTCAAGCAATGACTTCTCCTGTCACATAAAAAATTTGTTTTTCAAAACAATGTGCATAATAATTGAGAAAGTGCTCTCTTTCATGTGGGTGCGAATAAGAAAAGGCCAGCGACAAGGAATAAATGTATTGGCCAAATATGTCAAGTAAAAAGCAAACCTAGAAAAAATCTTAAAATCTGATATTGGATACATAGATTTCAAAAACATTTGCATCTCTCCTGACTATTTGCAACAAAACAATAAAACTATTTTTGCAATGATTCGACAAGTGGGACCACCAACATTTTTCATCACATTTACAAGATTAGAGCATCATTGAGATCTATTGGTGGCTACGGTGTTTTCATTGTATAGAAACAGGAAAAGGAAAAAAAAATTGATACATTGGAAAATGATGACATCGACTACCTCATAAGAAAAGACCCAATGACATGTACTCACTACTATAGGCATAGAATAAATGTTTTGAGGCAATTGATATGTCATGATGAAACGTTCTTCAGAAAAATGTTGGACAACTATTTTGTGACTGAATTCCAGAATAGAGGGAGTGAGCATGACTGCACACTGTTGTGGATAGAGGGTGCACCGGTCTATGGAAATGACAACAACTCATAGATTGATCAGTTTGTGGACAAATACACAGCATGAAACATAGATCATTTGGATCCATAACTCCAAATTTCATAGACATTATCATACAAGAAGCTGTAAAAAATGAAAAAAATCACATTGCAGATACAACTTCCCTGTGTTGCCAATGAGAACAACAAGAATCATAGAGCCAATTATTTTAGAGGACAATGTTCTCATTGAGAACTATAAATATTTGTTTGCATTTCTAGAACAATGATACTTTGGTGACTTAATGAGCTTTGAAGACTTCTTGGCATAGCTAAATCTAACAGAAGATGAGTACATCCAAGCCATACAATCTACACTTAAACAACCAACAGTTTTCCTTAAACGAAAACTTTCCCATATTTGGAACAACAGTTTCTCCAAGGACATGCCAGTTATGTGGAATGAAAATAAATATGCACAGTATGTCCTCAATTCAAATGCTGCAACATCATTTTGTACCTCGTACATGACAAAGGTCGACAAATCTATGACAAGTGCATTTAGAAGAATATGCAAAGAACATGAAAGGAGTCATATTGATGGTATGAAAATGATATGTAAACTTGGAAATATATTACTTAATCTTTAACAAATGTCTTCTCAACAAGAAGTCCACATTGCGCTTTCCCTACCCCTCAACTGTAGTTCAAGAAAATGTGTCTTCATAAATACATCCCCACTTGAGAAATGCACATTTGTACTTAAACCATCGTCTTTGCTAGTACAATAACCTGATAATTCAGAGGACGTACTATGTCACTCTATTATTGATTATTACCTCCAGATTCCATCTCCTATTAAGGATATCTTCTTAGCAGAGTTCGTATTGCATTACAAAAAAAATGGTGCACCCATATCAAAAAGAAAAAAAAACCTCTGTAATATGATTTGTCAAATACAACAAACATACTGACTATGGAAACTATTGTAGAGAAAAACTATTGTTGTACGTTCTGTTTTATCAAAATTAAAACACATTAAAACACAACTTCTCTACATGGGAAGTTGTGTATATTGCTTATGAGACTACAATACAAACCAATGAATCTATATTTACATACAATGTTAATCCAACATGGGGTGATTTAGAAAGTGCAGTTCATGAACTAGAAAACCATGACAATGTTGATGAGACATTGACAAATCGTAAAACAAATAGAAATCTTTGTGAGTCCTATGACTTGCAAGTATATTTTCCTCGTCCTCGAGCAATCGACATTGAAAAATTTATCAATCTTGGCGTTCAAGTCACAAAACATTCTTTCTTTATTGAAAATAACAAACACTACAAAGTCAGACGACCGTTGAATTGAGAACAACAAGCAATTCTAAAAGACATTGCAATTAAAAAATTCTTAAACATGCACATTCCTGTACACTTGTTCCTTACAGGTGGGGTGGGAACAGGTAATACATTCACAGCGAAAGCACTATTCCAAATGACTATACGAATCTATAATTCAAACAATTCATCTAACCCTATGAAACCAAAGGGGATAATAATTGCATACACAGGAAAAGCTGCATATAATGCAGGTGGAACAACAATCTACTTTGCATTTTTTATGCCTTTTAACAAGTCATACTTTCTTCCACTCAGTAAGGAAATGTTAGATACCTTGTCTAATATTTATGACGAACTACAACTTGTCTTCGTAGATGAGGCATATTTGATTGGAAGTCGTTTCTTGTATTCCATTGACAACCGACTAAGAAACATAAAACATGTGCACACCAAATACTTTGGGAACATTGACATCATATTATGTGGGGATCTTTACTAGGTGCAACCCATCCAAGATTCTTTAATATTTGAATAACCTACGGTCAATATGCAAACAATGACGCATGAATTCTGGAAAGACAATACAAAATTCTTTTAATTACATACTACAATGCGCCAGACAAATGAAACATTTATTTCAATTCTGAATAGAATGCGGACAAATAACCAAACATATGATGACTTAGAATATATCAATTCAAGGTGCATGTGACCTGCACCAATAGACCCAACCTTCCCTTACCTGATCTACACAAATAAGGATGTTGCAATGCATAACAGGTACATGCTATCACTCATGCCTGGCGATGATATCATCATCAATTCAATTGACCTCAAAGAAGACAACCATGGAAATGTACCACCTCATGAACATACAACTACTTTTCCTTTCCAACTTGTCCTGAAATTAGACATGCTATTTAAAATATATGCCTGCAACTATGATTCACGGGATGGCTTGGTGAATGGTGCAGATGGAATACTCAAAACTTATACCAAAAAAAAAAATTCGATGTCCTCTGGATTAATTTCCATGAGTCGCATATTGGCCACCGATAAGCAAAAAAGTTGGCTTATCTATATAATTCAAACACTGCGCGCGATTGGACACCTATCTTACAAATATCAAAACTAGTATCGAAATCAGAAAAGATAGGTCGACTGTAGATTCAAAAACAGTTTCCAATTAAAATTGCATGTGCACGTATAGTCCACAGATCGCAAGGGCTAACACTTGATAGTGTTTTATTTGACCCTGTTGGAATTCGAATACATGGACCTATATACACAACATTGTCTCCTGCCAAAAGTATAGACTCCGTGTATTTACTAAGCGCTCTTACAAAAGATAACTTCAAAGTCAAACATAAAGTTGATATTGAGATTCAATGCCTTAGGACTAGCTCAAAATGGCATCTATAGTATGATTACCAATCCATACAAACAAGCTCATCTGCATCAATTCTCTCACTTAACACGCGCAACCTACATGCACATATGGATGATATACTTAATGACTATGACACAATGCAATCTTATATTCTCTACTTGTAGGAAACATGCATGACATTATGCATGCAAAACAATCAATTTCCAAATCACAATTTCCAAATCACAATTTCATATCAAGTTACATTACACATGGGGTGATAACATTAGTGAAAAAACGTGTAACAATTTTGGAGCATATGCGTTTCGAAGAAAACAATGTTGAGATGGTGCTCACAAAATTTATTTTCCATGAATCAGAAATTGCAATATTGAATCTCTATGTTGCTCCATGTGCAACATTCTCCAACATACTAAATGTTCTTTCAAATGCATTAGAGCATTTACATTTGAACGAAACCATTATCATTGTAGGAGACTTCAATATTGACATGCTACAAAATAATGTCAGAACAAAAGAATCGGAAACGTACATGTGCAGATACAGTCTCTGCTTTCTTTTGGATAAGATAAACGATGTACAAAACGTACTTATTGACCATGTATGGTCAAATGTGCCCATTTCCCAATACAACCTCGTTATCTTAGATACATACTGGTCTGATCACGATACAATTAGTATTGTACTTGAATTATGAAATATACATCAAACATATTACAAAATCATATTTCTATGTCTCAAAGCATATCTGTCTAGCTTGTTGTGCAAAACCAAGTTATCCAACTTCTTAGTTTTTCCTGGTTTGTAATTGATTTTGGACATAAATTTTTTTTATATATACAAAGACATGGTTCAAGAAAAAAAAAATGGTACATGCTTCTAACACTATCCATTACTCTATTCCTTTGATTCTAGTTTATTTACTGTATGTACATATTCCTTGTTTTTTCCTTACATACCAACTTACGTTCATGTTCATTGTGTTTTGTACTTTCCTTCATTGAAACAAACAGGGAAACTAGACAAGGCAAAGAACTCTTAGCCATAAATGTAGAAGAAGACATACAAAGGTGCATAGTTCTACCTGTATTCCATATCCAATTGTTTTTTATTTACTCTGTCTATATTTATTCTACTGGTTTGCAACTCTTTTGTTTTTTTTCCTTAGATACTGCATATCTTCCTATATATTAACTCATCTTCTTGTCAATTGTATTTTCTATGTTGCTACCTTGAAATAAATAAAATTGTATTTCATCTTTTTTTCATGTGTTCCTACGTAGCAACTTGCCTTCATGTCCATTGCATTCTCTGTATTGCTACATTAAAAAAAGAACAGACTAATTGAACACGAGGATGAAGCCTTATGTGCCACAGCTGAGAAATATGGAGTACAATCTTCCAAAAGGTATGCCAACAGTAGTGCTAGAGAAAATACAATGCATATGCCTAATGCACATCCATATCAATTATGAACAATATGCACATGTTCATAACCACGGTTTCACAAGTGACATGGGCATGAGCAGTGAATCATCACAAACATCAACACAATGATAAGGTCGAAGATAAGGATTCATAGATTATGCTCTTGCTATGTTTAGGAAACAAATATCCTCATTTATTTATTCTACTATGCCATGGTTAATATGTTTATGTTGTTTACACCACATGTTTTTTAGTTCACAAGAACTATCGACAAGTAGAAGTGAAACCTCCATTATAGTGCAAGGTCCAGAGACTAAGAGGTATGGTTACAAAAATCTAATTTGCACACTTTATCCAATTTGCACATATATTGAAGCTTGTCATATTTTAGAATATGCTTGCATATAAGAATGCCAAGTCATATATTTTGTCTATTGTTTGTTGAAATAAATATAAACAAAATCTCTTTAAAATTGAATCAGGGTATGTTGAGCTCCAGCTATATTTCATGGTTGAGAATGTTTTTCCCGTAGTTGATGTGTTTCCATCGCTTGATAATTATCACACTAAGTGTTGTTTTGTGAGCCATAAATTTCTTCTCTCCCTTTATTTTTCCTCTTCTATACTTACCCATTTTTCCCTTTTCTTCTTCCCCTCTATTATTCATTTTTGGTTCTATACTTAGTCACATTTCTATGCTTGCGGGTTATCAGGGTGGCAGACCGAGAAATGATACATCCATATATACCTTCACATCATGAGTCCGACTGACTGTCGTTCATTTCCATACTTAGCCAAATTTATGGCCGCGGGTTCCCAGGTAGGTGCTATCGAACTCTCATGTCTCGTGTTCGGGGTATACATCTTGCACCCAAAACTTTGGTGATATACAATTTGACCCCGAAATCCTCTAACTTGCAAGCCTCACTCTACCTACGAAGAATTCATCTGACCACCCCACCTTTCCATACTTAGTCGATTCTTCAAAGTTTTGCAGGTTCACGAATTCTCAGGTTCACAAAAGTTTCAAAGCATTTTTTGCTCCCCTCCATCCCTGCCACCTTCGTCCCTTCCTAATGCAAATTAATTATGCTTTTACTAGTGACAACTCACCACACAGGTTCAAAAAGATTGGAATTAATAAGAGGAAAGATCAAGGACATCTCTCATTAAAACGCATTAATGGGAGATTATTATGGAATTTGATGAATTTTTTTGTGTCGATCTTGAAATTGGAAAAAAATTGTTGGTTATTTTAGTTTTTTTAAGGCATCATCATAGTAAGAATGAAATATTTTGCTATCCCACTGTCATCTACAAAGGTGTTGAAGTGATGTCCCTTTTTAATATTGTGCATATATTACAGCTTGCCATGTTTGAGAATATGCTTGCATATGAAAATGTTAACTCATATATTTTCTCTATTGCGTATGCGTTTCAGAAAAATTTGTGAACCAAAATCATCCTTCAAATTGGAACATGGTTTACATTTGGGAGAAAAAAATACTAATAAAATAAAATAATATGAATAGTATTGAAGTAAATATAAACAAATTATTTTTAAACTTGAACCTAAGTTTGTCGAGCTCCGGGTATACTACATAGTTGAGAATGTTTTTCCCATAGTTAATGTTTATGTCCGCAAGTTCCCAGATTGGCGTTATCGAACTCTCATGCCCCTTGTTCCGTGATATACATCTTGCACCCAAAACTTTTGTGATCTACAATTCGACCCCGGACTCCTCGAAGTCGCAAGCTTCAATCTACCTATGATGAGTTTTTCTGGGTTCGTCTAACCGCCCCACCTTTCCATACTTAGTCGATTCTTCACCTCTTGTTGTCATATATTCACAGGTTCACAAACTCCCATCCATCCTCGCCACCTTTGCACACTTCCCAATGAAAATTAATTACTCTTTTATTAGTGACAACTCACCACATAGGTTTGAAAAGATTGGCATTAATGAGAGAAAAGCTCGAGGACATCTCAAATTAAAATGCATTAAACCAAGATTTACGAGAGACTATATTATCATCCAGGACACAATTACTATCACATGTTGCAATACAAAAAAATATTCATCAAAGCATTAGCTTTTCTCACAGGCACCCCACATGCACCCCAGCCGCCTGAATTGAGCGATATTTCGATCTACCAACACAACCTCCCTATCATCGAATTGGTAGAGGTCAATATTATGGGATCTGGATTTTTTGTGTGTGTGGATATTGTACTCGGAAAAAAAATTGTTCACTTTAGTTTTTTTAAGGCATTATACCCCACCTTTCCATACTTAGTCGATTCTTCACCTCTTGTTGTCACAAATTCGCGGGTTCCTGAGATCGCAGGTTCACAAAGGTTTCAAAGAATTTTTCACTCCTCTCCATCACTTCCACCTTTTCACCCTTCCGAATGCACATTAATCATGCCTTTATTAGTGACAACTCACCAGACAGATCAAAAATATTGGCATTAATAGGAAAAAAAGTCGAGGACATCTCCTATTAAAACACATTAAACCAAGATTTATGAGAGATTATATTATCATGCTCCAGCGTTCATTTTAAATACTATCAGAAGAAAAGGAACATTCTCATCACCTTATGGCTGCAGCTAGACAACATTTCTGTGGAGATACCTTGAATATTTTTGAGCGCAAGGACCATAGTTTTTAGTGGTCCATAGATTATGACTACTACTTGTCCCCCTCTGCTCAGAAGGAAGTTATTTGGATGTCTGTAATTGCGCAAGTAGGTTGTGTCCCCGAAGTTTTTGACGTAAAGAGTTGGTCACCTGTTGCGCTGAAAATTATATTCTGAACCAGTGGATTATCCAGTTGCAGGAGCATTCCCTGGTCTCCCTATCCCCTTAAGTATTTTGAAAGATGTTAAAACTTCCTGACCAAATGCTTACTTTCAAGGGAGAGGATTGGAGAGAGTTATTAAAGAAGCATTATAATGGATTGGACCTCTTACCAGAGTTCTTAGAGAACCTAGTGACCGTTCCCTTGGACATGACCAGATTACAGGTTAGTGCATTTAGAAACCCTTTTCGGGAAATTGCATGTATTTTCACGAGGATAATGAGACAAGAAAGTGCAGCCAACATATCTAGGATGATTCTATATATTTTATATTTTAAGGTGAAGGAACAAGCCATCTTCGATTGGGTAAAGTTGATTTCCATTGAAATCTCTTCCCAGTTATTGCAATATACAAGGCAGAGTAAATTATTTATGTCATATTATTTAATTTTCGTGGTAGCGCATTGTTGTCCATTCCCTAGATTATCTCTGTGTAAGAAGGTAAACTGTGAATTTGACCTAGTAACCTTTTGATACCAGACATTATGGAGACACAACGCCTCCCAACATTATTATAAAGTCTTTAATGATTTTTTTTTCAGTTTTTAAAGGGTTGATATTTGGAAAGGATTTTCCCCAGATGTCTGACCATGCGAGAAAGTTCTTGGATAGGAAGGGCACACTAGAAAAAATGGAGAGATATAATGTTATAAGGATTTTTGGGTCCAAAGAAAATCCTTCCTTCCTTCCATGTCACATATCTGATAGAATGTTTCTTGTTGAGATAGCAAGGCAGTACACCTATTGGTTGCATTTTTTCCATGAAAAGAGAAAAAAGAAATTCATGGCTCTGCCTTGGAAAGTTGGGGATTTCATAGTTAGGAATATGAACAATACTGAAAGTTTTGTGGGCCACTTCCACAGCTTCAATTTGAAATATGATGAAAAATTAAAAGGGTTCGAACCTGATGTTATTTTTGTAGAACACCTATTGGATGTAGGTTTCAGCAGTTCTTTCATTGACATTATCCTGAATGAAGATGAAGATAACGCCTCAGGAAGCCTTGCTCATGAAACCAATGACCTAGAGACAATACTCATCACCAATGAGTCGTACAAGCAGAAACGAAAAGGCCCAGGTGATAAAAGTGCCCAATCCCCGACCGCCACACCCAAGACTACAACATCTCAAATCAACACTCCAACGACCTGCCCAATCAAGAAATTCACACACATTTCTTCAGGTGGGGGAGGAGATAATAACCCTCCCTCCGAAAAAATTGAAACTTCTCACAAACTTCCCGCGAGAAAAAAAACGAAAAACAATAGTGCAATAACAGGAGGGACCGAAGGGGGAAATTGATATCCATGATCTCTCCCTCGAACATATGGAACTAGAAATTGACATTGACAAAATGCTCCCCGATGATGACCAACTAGAGAGAACTTCTCCCCATAACCCTCAGATGGAAATAATTGGGACCGATACCTTCGACGAAGAAGATTCTTTTGCATTTCACAACATTTTTTTTTACAGCGAATCCAAAAAATTGGTTATTGAAAAGAGAGATGTAAAGAATAAGAAATGGAAATCTCATTCAGAGATGAACCTATGGAACATGCTCCCTTCCCAGATCTCCCAGATACACCAAGCAACTTGATATGATATAGACAACTCTATTAGCAACCTTGAAGCGGAGAACGTCAGGTTAAAGGAGCGAATCAAAGAATTGGAGGGAGCTCTAATGCCCCTTCCACTGTTGGCTACTCCTTTGGAAATGATCGATCCCACTGCACCTGCGGTAAAGTTAAAAGGACCAGCAAGCCTTCTCACATCAGCCCGAGGCTATGTGGAAAGGAATATAAGGAGAAGAATGGAATTAATAATAGAAGCTTGGGATATGTCAAAGAGTATGGTCTCTTTTGGAACAAGAGCGCATGTTTTTCATGAGTATCTCCAAGCAGATCTCAAGAACGAGAAAGGTTTATGCCTTGATGCAGTTGTACCATTTGGTGTTAAATTTACTGGTATGACAGAATTGAGAAGAAGAGAGGAGGATCTCCCTTCCCTGGATCAAATAAACCAACTAAACGCATGCTAGAAAGAAAAGGTAAAAGACCTGAATGATATCGTTCAAGCATGTAGCTATGCCATATCTAGAAGAGACAAACTATTCAAGAAGCTAACTGAGATAGATATAGCTAGCAACACCAATGAAGTCCAAGACCCAAAATTGATATTCAACTCATTGTTTTTACCAAGAAAGCATTTGATGATCAAGTTGAGATCTATAAAAGACTTTCAGTTGAAAATTTCTATGGCATTCTTGAATATGGTGAAGATGACGTGAAAAACTGGCTAGTTGATTATTCGATTAAAAACCAAGATATTCAAGAAGTATTGAAAAACCTTTGTATTGATCTAAGGGACTTGGAAAATGAATTCTCCAATATAAAAATCCGGCATGAAATCAACGTGGAGCCCATGAGGAGATACATCGAGGAGTGGTTCAAAAAGGTTGTCGACAAGATTACCAATGAAGGGAAAAGGATGCTTGAGACAGTTCCCATAACCATCGAGGAAATCCATAAAAGGAAATCAATGAGAAAATGACAAATCATGGGATACCATCATAGTAAGTTCATACTGATCACATTCTTCTATCTTTGTCGATGTCTTCATCCAGTTCCTCTACCTCTTTAAATACAAAGCCTTAACCGAGGACTGGAAATTTTCTCTTTCTTCTTGCCAGGTTTTGTTGTCTTCCATCGTCGACTTTCTTCTTTATACAAGCCTGATTCATGTACATATTTTCTTTATGGTCCATGGGAGCCCCAATCCCAGTCATTATGGAAAACACATTTAAATTTTAGAGAATATGTACAGAACTATATATTTTTTTATAAATTTGTTGATGGGCGAAATTGACTGCTCATCAACTGGAGGAGTGAATCCGGTCCGGGGTTGTCTAATTAACCCAATCCGTTTGGATTGATCCACTCCAACGGGTTTAGCAACTCTATTAGCCGATCTAAATCCTAAATAAAGCGAAAAAACAAAACTAAAGAAAATACAATAACTTGATGAATAACAATCGTTGAAAACTATATATAGATCTAATATATATTTACAGTTTAATTGACTAATATTTATAAAATAACTCTACTTATTATATGTATAATATATACAACTAATTCTATTTCTAAGATATATATATATACTATGTACACAATACAAATTTTAATCTAAATTTGCTAAAATCAAATATAATTTGATTTTTTAAACAATAGTAAAACTATTATTTAATCTATTTAAATTCTAGAAATGAAATATCAAACTGTCTAATTGAAAACAAAAATAACAGCTAGTAGAAGATGTTTTAACTGCAGGAAATTTTTGTATTGATTAAACTAATGAAATCAAACTAGCAAATCGACATGTTATCGCATCCAATATTTGTTCAGTGCATAGCATCCAATCTCTGTGTCTGATGGGGTAAACCCGCAACAGATCCTACAATTGCTTCTCATAAATGTGAAGCAGTAATGATGGAATTTGAATGATAGAACATATAAGAGATGTGATCATAGCAATCTCATAATTTCACAAGCAGCCACATTAAGATAAATCCTATTGTGAAAACTTGTGTATAAACGTTCAGTAAAAGATAAAGATAAATCTCTTAATTCAAGTTTGAACAAAATGATTGATGTGTGTTAAATCTGGAACATAAAACATGGAAAATATATGAATTTTTATCATAACAATTTGTAGTAAACCACGACAATGAAAGCAATCATAATCTAATTACAAATTGAAATAATCGGGACTTGAATAAAAACACAATATGGAGAAGCTAAAGCTGTGACAAATATTATATTCCATTCAAGTCTGTAAATGAGAAATCCATAGTTTTTTCCCCAAGCAGTGATGGTCTCATGTTTACAAAATAGCATGCTTATATAGGTTCTAGGAACAAAATGTTTCCTGTTGATAACATCAAATCTGTTCCAAAAATATGGGGGATGCAACCTCCCTGATTTTACTTGATATCAAAATACAAACAGCCTAATCTATTTACTAAAAACACAAAGTTCATATGGCTGGAAGATCTCAACAGTGCTTCAAATCTCCTTAGAAATCATGGGTTTCTGTTAACAAATGAAAATGAGAATATTTTAGATGTGTTTTCAATTATAAAATCAAGCAATTCGAATTTTTTCTAACTGGCTACAGAATCTGTAGCTAGTTATAATTACAACTACAATCATATTTTATTCAACAAACAAAACAAATTAATCTTTATAAGAAAGGAAATCTATCCAATCAAATCATATATCCTAATTTGAGAGTGATGAAATCATGCTAAACTTGAAAAAGATCATACCTCAAATCATGGGATTAAAACATATCAAGCAATCTTGGAGTTTACTATTGCTGTTGTTGCCTCTACATTCTTAAAAATGACAGATCATGTAGTTTTTAGGCGTTTCTCCTTTGCTTGAGTTATGGATTGGAGTCTAATGTTCTCGTTTGTCAATAGATCCACTTGGTCTTTTAAATATTTAAGGTGGGACTATAGCAAAGGCACATTCATATAATACCTGTCGATCCAGGATCAACATTCATCACACTGTGGTTGTAATGACTGTGCATTGGCACTTATAGCATTAACGGTTGGAGAATCGTCCATGCGAAAGGTAGGTTTATCACAGAGTCGAATGCTTGAGAAATCTGGGTTATCCTTTAGATTGATCAAGGGTTCATAGTATAAGGCTAAGACACAAGGTTGGACGGGTGAGAGGGGTGCTGAGGCACAGGCCTGGAGAGGTAACAAACGTTTCAACAATTGCAAATAGACCAAAACGCTCCCTTCAGCCATAGAGAAAATCTAAGATTTGACCTCTAAAGGACGAGCTATATCTCTGTAATGATCCAATTTCTAGGGAAACCACCCACTATGAAGGTAAAAGGGCTCATTTCGGTTCTGGGTTTTCAAGGGTTTGATCTAATTCAAAATCATTTGCTCAGAATCGCTCACTCAAAAACGTGTCTCTGGGAGGAAATTACGGGGTTAGCTTAAGAAGTCTTCAGTTACTTCCAATTGCACAGACAAATCTTTACTCTGCAGCCATCGAAGGTCAATGCGAACTCTTGGGCAACTCTTAGATTGAAACCTTTAAATTTTTCAATGAACAAACGCCAATTGTTTCTTTCTAAATTGCCCATGGTGTTATCATATGATAACAAGGTTTGGATGCCATTGGGCTCGATGCTTACCACTGGAGCCATGGTGAACAGAAGGGAATCAACACAGAACTCAGAGGTAGGGTTTGATAAAAAACCACAGAGCCACAGCCCTGAGTTTCCACAAAACAATACTATGACAGTTCAAACGGTAGGCAGAGGCGTTAATCACCATGCGTGGGAACGAAATCGTGAAGCTCGAGACCATACAGAACAGTAATAGCATGCAATACTTCATATGACACCTTGGCATATGGGTACGTATAAGGATTTAAACACTTGGAAAACCATAGCACGCACATTCATAGCTTGATTACAAAGGTAAGTGTATCAAATAAAATTGAATAATTAAAAGTTTTATGAATGAAAACTCCATTAATATCAATCGAAAATTAATGCATGGAGGCCTTTCACTTATGTAACCAAGGCACGTTTAGAACCAAGGAGTTATAAACAATGAGAACAATCATGTTCATAGCAAGAATATGACAATTCAATAATAGACCATATGAACAATTTTCTTTTAATCAAAAATCGAAACAAAGTGTCAATTCCAACTGCGAGTTTTCATGCTTACAGTCATGAAAACAAAAATCGAACGGAATATATGTAAAAAGTGACAAGTGACAAGTGTCATTTAGTGAGAATTCTCATGATGAGTAATGAGATTTTAGAGACCCTGTGTAGGCAGCTTACAAACAATAGAAATTATATTATTGCTACCAACAAAATTCCAAGACAACTATTTTGGGAAACAATCTCAATTGTATTTTGTAACCCAGTTTATCTGAATATAAAATATTTGAGGTTTTTGTAAGGTGTTTTTCAATGTTTAATATTTTTTTATTTTATTTTATTTATTTATTTATTTATTTATTTATTTATTAAATTAACTCATTTGCCTGTACAACTATTGATAGATGAATTCAACCTCTTTCTACAAGAATTTAAGATGCTCTTTGATCCATAGTTAAAAATGCACGACAAGCCTTTTTTTCCCCTACCCAGTACTTCCATTTAAATAAAATCTACTCTATTGCAACATCTGCAACTTTCGCTCCTTACATTTTACATGGAAGAATAATTTGTGATGGGACATAGTTTTGTGGCGCCCACCCTATACTTAAGAAATAAATGGGTAGGCCCCTCATGCTTTCATTCTTCGGGGCCACGGAAATAGAGTCAATGAATGACGTTATTTCAACATGGAAACTCAGGTGTTGACGTCATGTTCATGTTTAATATTTTGCATATATTACAGCTTCTTATATTTGAGAATATGCTTCCATGTAAAAAAATTTAAGTCATATATTTTTTTGTCTATTGCTTATGGGTTTGAGAAAAAATTTCGAGTCGAAAACACCCTTCAAATTGGAACATGGTTTACATTTCGACCACAAATAATCTATTAAGATACATTAATATGAATACAATTGAAATAAATATAAACAAAATCTCTTTAAACTTGAACCTGACTTTCTCGAGCTCCAAAATTTGCGAGCCGAAAACACCCTTCAAATTGGAACATGGTTTACATTGCGAGCCGAAAACACTCCTTGAACTCGCAAGCTTTACTCTACCCGGGTTCACAAAATTTCCAAAGCATCTATCGCTCCCTGCCATCCCTTCCACCTTCACGCCCTTCCCAATGCACATTAATTACTCTTTTACTAGTGACAACTCAACACATAGGTTCGAAAAGATTGGCATTAATAAGAGAAAACTGCATTAAAACGTGATTTACAGGAGTCCGACCAATTGTTGTTGTTTTCCATACTTATCCAATTTTATGGTTGTCAGTTCTCGGGTTGGCACTATCGAACTCTCATTCCCCGTGTTTCATGGTATACATCTTGCACCTAAAACTTTTGTGATATACAATTCCATACTTAGCTAATTTTATGGCCATCGATTCTAGGTTGGCGTTATCGAACTCTCACTCCCCGTGTTCCATGATATACATCTTGCACCCAAAACTTCTGTGATCTACATATTGCACGCAAAACTTCTATGATCTACAATCCATTGAGCTCGCAAGCTTCACACTACTCGAGTTCACAAAAGTTTCAAAGCATTTATCACTCCCTTCCATCCCCGCCACCTTTGCGTCCTTCCTAATGCATATTGATTATGATTTTACTAGTGATAACTCAACACACAAGTTCGAAAAAATTGGCATTAATAAGCGAAAACCTCGAGTACATCTCCCATTAATACGCATTAAACCGTGATTTACGGGAGTCTGACCGACTATCGTTCATTTCCATACTTAGCCAATTTTATGGTCATGGGTTCCCGGGTTGGCATTATTGAACTCTCATTCCCCGTGTTCCGTGATATACATCTTGCACCCAAAACTTTTGTGATCTACAATTCCACCCCGCACTCCTCAAAATCGCAAGATTCACTCTACCTGGGTTCACAAAAAATTTCAAATCATTTTATCGCTCCCTTCCATCTCCACCACCTTACTCTACCTGGGTTCACCAAAAAATTTCAAATCATTTTATCACTCTCTTCCATCCCCACCACCTTTGTGCCCTTCCTAATGCACATTAATTATGCTTTGATTAGTGACAACTCACCACACAGGTTCGAAAGGATTGGCATTAATAAGCGAAAACCTCGAGGACATCTCCCATTAAAACACACTAAGCCGTGATTTATGTGAGATTATATTATCATATATCTTCTTCACATGTCACGTTTCATATTACTTTATGGGAAGATTCCATTTCATATTAATTACTTTGTTCCTGCCATGTATTTCTGGGTAGATTCTTTTTCAATAACTGTAAATTAAGATACTGTTAATTTTTGTTTTTTTAACAATATTCCTCGTTTCTCCCCATCTTCCAATAATCATCATCATCAATAATTATAAGGTGTCAATTATCATCTCCATTTCCAAATCTACTTCGCAGGGATTAAGTTGTCACACAACACTTGTTAATGGTTGCAATGCTTTTATTAAATTGAAAGAAAATGTTAAAAAAAAAGAGCATATGCAACTAATGTTTTTCTACTTTGAAATAACAAGATGACAGTGATTTTTTTTTTTAGAACTTACGCTAGGTTTTGAAACCATTAGTTATTATTTACTACAATTGAAAGGAATAATGTTCATTGTAATACTTAGTGAGCCAAATTCTCTTATATTTATCATTGTACATGATAAAATTAGATTTACCAAGATTGTTATAAAAGGTGTTTCCGTACATATAAACTTAATTTCCATATTTTGGACTACCCATGCACATACAATGACGCATAATATTGATCTCAACAAATATTTTAAAAGGTAAAGCATTGGGACAATCTATGAGAACATGGAGATATTTGTGGTTTGACTTATGAAAATTAGTTTGGTGTTACTTCTAGGTGAACATGGATATATTTGTGAAAATTAGTTTGGGGTTACTTATGAAAATTAGTTTGGTGATTACTTCTAGGTGAACATGGAGATATTTGTGAAAATTAGTTTGGTGTTACTTCTAGGTGAACATGGAGATATTTGTGGTTTGCCTTATGAAAAATAGTTTAGTGTTACTTATAGGTGGTTGTCTACTCATGGTTCTTCTCATTTGAATTCATTATACTTTGTACATTAGTAAGTTTGGACTTATTTATTTCGAACTTTATTTAAGCACTTTATTCTCTCTTATTTAACTTGTTTACATGGTTGTTGGGTTGTTTTGTTTGTCTTTATCTTGTTTACATGGGATGTGTTGGTGTATTTGTTTAGATTGTATCTATTCTAAACACATGAAAATGGTGTGAGTTAATCTCACGTAGATTGATTTAATTGCCCATCTAATCTTAGATGGATGTTGGGCCTCCTCAATCCTATAAAGTAAATTGAGGACTCTCTCCTTGTAATTAATAATCATATATAAAACAGATCGTCTTTATGCAGCTGGTCATGTATGGAGTTTAAGCTCGTGTATGATCTTGGTTAGTCTTGATTTACAATAGGATGAAGCCAACAAAGGAGTACAACCCAATTATTTGGATAAGAAATGAAAATTGGGCCTTTTTTTAAACCTTATCAAAACTTTATGAATATTATAAAAGGTCGAAAAAAGGGATTTCATCATGAAAATCAAAGCTTACAAGGTTGAAGATACAAAAGTGTTTCAATATATTGAATATTATTGGTTGGAGGCCGACGAGTGTTGGATGCATTATGAAAATCAATTCTTATAAGGTCGAAGATATAAATCCTTGCGATAGATTGAATTTTGTTTCTTGGAAGAGGATAAGAGTTCCAAAAAAAGAGGTGGAGATAGTGTTATTTGAAGATGAAGAGCATAACTTATTCACGCTTATACCTAATTATCTAGCTTTTTCACAATGCATATAGTGTATTATTCAATTTATTGAAGTCCATCCTTAAGGTTTGCATTGACTTATAATTTTTAGCAATAATAATTGTATTCTTATTGGGTAGATTTCTTTGGTTGCTCATACAATTTTGGCTAGCCATTAGGTGCATTACCGACCCTTTATGGGAAGTTATTACTGAACAACCCATGAGTTTTTTGGCCTTAGGCATCAATATCGCATCTATGTTCAAGTCAACCTATGAAAATACCTTAAGGAATTCATATACATTTGGGTGTGGAGCCATGTATATCACTAGCCAATGTGTTATATCAACTTACCCAATGTTGATTTTTGTTGCCAAAACCTTGAACATTGAATCTAGGACTAACTTGTTATGTCCTAGTCCAATGTTGAAAAAATCCATCTGATTAGTCCATGCATGTGAACCAATCCTCCTAGGATCTTACTATGGGTGAAGGTGCATGGATGAGAGTCACATGCTAAAAGGAAAAGCGACCAACATGGATAACAACCAATGTCCAAGAGCCACAACCATTGATTTGCTTTCCATGAACACATCATCCATGGTTGATCTGAGTTGGTAAACAACTTCTAAGGCCTCTTCAGGAAGACAACATACAAGAGGGGGTAGTTGGAATGTTCATTCACCACCACCTCTCCTAAATACTCACAAGCATGGTAAAAACCATGTCTTAGACAACAATTATATTATTGGGTATGTGTTATATTCTTTGCATGACTAGATCTAGTGTCTATGTTGGATCAGGTGTGCA
>ML804192.1:88494-99066 GCA_009831015.1 Picea engelmannii | reverse complement strand
TCATTATTTAAATGATAAATTAAAGTGACAAAGTCAAGGTGGATTATTTAAATAATAAAGAGAAGTGACAAAATCAAGAAATGATAAAGTAAGGTGACAAAATCAAGAAGGAATATTTAAATGATAAAGTATTGGAGAACCTTATGTTTATGGAAAGTGGTTAACCCTAAAAATAAGGAAAATAGGTTAAGTGGCCTAGAAATGGGTTAAGTGACCTAAAAGAAGAAATCATTATTTTAATGATAAAGTAGGGTGACAAAGTCAAGGTGGACTATTTAAATAATAAATAGAAGTGAAAAAAATCAAGAAATGATAAAGTAAGATGAGAAAATCAAGAAGGAATATTTAAATGATAAAATATTGGAGAAATTTCTATTTATGGAAAGTGGTTAACCCTAAAATAAGGAAAATAGGTTAAGTGACATAGAAATGGGTTAAGTGACCTAAAAATGGGTTAAGTGACCTATAGGATGAAAGTATAAATAAGATAGCAATGGTCTCTTGTAGATTATCCTTTTGTGGATCAATGGAGAGCTTCTTGTGAGAATATATTTTGGAGTATTGATGGAGAGCTTCTTGTGAGAGCTTCTTGAGCATTTTTGGAGTGGAATACATGAGCATATTGAATATATATATGTGTCTGAGGTAACCAAGGATATCTAAGCCGAAATTCTGAGGAAAGGTGAAGAAAAGAAGGTCGAAATGCAAGGAAGGATAAATTCTTTTGATGGTGTTTTCTAAAGTATGTTATTTACAGGTCATCTCACCATTTTCGCTATAATTTTTTTTCTATAATGATTCAGAACATGAAATTTCTATGTAATTGAGAAAATATATCCAAGTATCTTTGGTAAAAAAATCAGCTTGTGGGTCGTTGTATTTTTGGAGTTACACTCCGTGGAAATAAGGGTTTGTGGCTAGTCCTGAAACTAGTCAAAAACAAGTGTTTCGGGTAAAAACATCATAACTTCTTCATAACAGATCCAAATTCAGTGAAACTAAATGTGTTGGTTAGGGTACTATATATAGTATGATGTTTAATAGTCTCAGATAATTTAAACAAATATTCCATGCAGGGCACGCTCTACAATGTCTCTATCTAGAATAATCCAGAATTCAACAAGGTATGCCATTTTTGCTATAATGTCTTTTCTGAGAGGTTCCAAGTAGTGCCACATGGAGGAATTATAAAAAACATGTTGAATAAAATTGTGTATCAGTTTCAAATATTTATTCACTACAGGCACAAAGTTATGATTATTTTAAGTTGGGGTTGTTGACTAATCCAAAACTAGTCATGGTTGAGACAAGCAGTTGATGAGTTGGAACATACATGAGGTGTATAATTGATGATGTTGGTACATATTGATGAGTATTTGAAACATGATTGGTATATACTTGGTACATGGTTGGATGTACTTTTTTATGGTACAGGTTGATTACAGGTTGTTTGGCACAAGTTGGTGCATGGTTGATGCACTTGTTTGTGTTGAAAGATTGATATATGTTGAGGATTGTTGCCTCATCTCAGTTGATGCTGAGAATGTAAGTTGAGTCTTGCATATAGATCTGGTGCTCTTGTAGATTTGTACTCTATTCAGTTGTTGTTGAAAAAACACTGGATTGAATTCCATAATAAAAAGAAAAATTGTACATAAATCTTGTGTTCTTTGTGTTCCTTATGGAGATGATTTGTTGATGATATGTTGTTGATATATGTTGTTGATATGTATTCACATCTAACTGATTATAAATGACAGCAATGAGTAATGAGAAAATGTTGAATGTTAACTAAGGAGTTTTTGTGTAAGAGGGAAGTTTTGGTAAAAATATCCCCACACTCATTCACCCCCCCCCCCCCCCCNTGGGAAGCAAAATTGGGTAAGATTCCCCTCTAGTGTAATGAGGGCAGAAGGAATTTTATAGTTGGTGCACAATGATGTGTTTGGACCTATTTCAGTTCCATCACTAGGAAAATATGTGTACTATGCACATACTATGTCTCATTTATAGATGAATTCTTGAGGAATACATGGATATATTTCCTTGAGAAGAAATTGAAGTTTTTGACATGTTTAAAGAGTTTAAGGTTCTTATGGAGAATCAAATTGTTGGGATCCGATCATAACCCCTCTTCATGGGTCATTAGTTAGTAGGATGTGTTTTCTATGTAATAAAGTCTGACATTAGTTAATAAGGCCTAATAAATAAAGGATAATAAGTCAATGTAAGAAGACCTAATAGAAGATTCTGCTTCTAGAAAGATATTCCTCTAGAAGTTTCCTTAGAAGGTAGAATTAATATAAATAAGAATAGGAGGTATTGAATATTTTTGTCTTGAATATTATTGTAATAGAGTTATGCTTTGTTGGAGGTTTCCCCCTTGAAGAGGCAATGAACATTGTTATCTTTAATAAAGGTGCTCTTTCTAGTGTTATTCTGGTATTGATCTAGCTATAATTTTTTTGTTCCATTATTGCTTGCTAAATATTTATGTTCCTCGTATTATTATTCATCTGGTATATTGCAAGTGGTATCAGAGCTCCTTCTTGGGAAGAACTTGTGGGGTTAATTTTTCAGGGTAGAAACATATTCTGGTGTCTTTAAGCTACAAAGATCTATCATTCCACGCATAAACCATGGTTAGGGACTCATACACGTAGGAACTACAAGTGGTCCTTAAACACACATTGTTGGCCACCTGTTAACCCTTGTTGGTACCCCTTCGAGTGGTAGTGCATCAGAAAACACCTATATATAGATCATCCTAGATATCTTGTAGCCCTCCATAGATAAATTGATCGCCCACCTAACTGTTATAGTGTCATCGTGAACAACACTCGAGAAGATACTCTCTAGTACTTGGGTAGTCAAGTAGTACGACTAAGGGTACGGTATAGCATTCTTAGTTGGTGCCCTGAGATATTGGGTCGATTAATACTGTTGGACCCCGCATGTATATCAAAGAGCTATAGCACAGGGAAAATCATTGACTGTAGATACCCTGCAAAACCTAACCCTTGGGGTGGAAACAAGAGATATACTACAGTGCAACTTGGCACCCTGCCAAATTTTTCGCTACATGAAGCCTCCCTGCCGACATTTTTTATTATTAATAATTTGGGAATTTCAATGTTACAGAAGTATTCAATATTATTTGATACTTGGTCCATTTGACTCCTCTCTTCATTCTGATCGCAGTGGTACCCTTCATTTTTCAATCTTTTTTTCTTCGTGGACCCAACTCTTTCTGGAATGCCATTATTTGAGACCTATCCCATTAGATTCCTCTCTTTGTATTGATCACCCAGGTGCCTATCATATTTAGGCCCATATTTCCATCCTATCACCTCGAATTCTACTTAAGCCTCCACAATGACTACCACCCCTCTCAGTCTCAAGAAAGCTTGGAGGAAAAGGTACCCAACCTAGAATATCAAATGGCCACCATATACACTGACTTCCAAAAAACCTTTGACAAGCAATACCACACTCTGGAGAAGCTCCTCAAGGGTAAGAATGTTGATCCCAATCCCTAGGACCCTAAATATTCCCATTATGAGCATATTCAGTCATCCCACTCCCCTTGGGGTTCTCCACCCTCTTGAAATAAGGTGCCCAAAGTTGACATGCATAAATTTGACGGTTCCAGCCGAATCGGGTGGGTTTCTCAACTAGAACAATACTTATCCCTTCATGATATTCGAGATGATGAGACCAAATTCCATGTAGGGGCTTTGTACTTGGATCAATAACGTTTGCATTGGTGGAAGTGGCATAAGAAATGTTATCTAGGACTACCCACTTGGAACATGTTCACTAAAGCGGTTTGTGCTCATTTTTATAGGGAATCACATTTTTTTAGAAGGCTCAGTAAGTTGCGCCAAACTGGATCAGTCACAGACTTCATCACGACATTTGAACAGTTGGCTATCTGAACCGAGGACTTATCTAATGAATTTTATCTTGAATGTTTTATCAGTGGCTTAAAGGAAGCCATCAAGGGTTATGTGGGCATGCATCATTCTACTACCTAGTTGCAGGCATGCTAATTAGCACTAGAAGCAGAGACCATCCTTCAGGATCCACCCTTGAAGGCTACATTCCCCAACCATCCTCACCCTGGGGCTAATCCAAGTCCGAAAAAAACCTTGAAGTTCCAAAAGGTATCTCCAGTAGAAATGGCGAAGTGTCGCAAGCAAGGACTTTTCTATTATTGTGATGAAAAGTATTCACCGAGACATAAATGTTGGATTACTGAGAGGGGGGTGAATCATTAATAGCGTAATTATAATCCTTTTTTCTCAAATAATCCAAGTGTTATATCAATGTAGAATTATTATCCAATAATGAGCAATAAGAAATGAACAATCACACACATACATAGTACACCAGTGTTTTACGTGGAAACCCAAATCGGGAGAAAACCAAAGAATGATTTTTTTTATATGTATTGAAGAATTACATTCATTGGAAGCACCAACTTCCTTTTTTTTCCAGTTGCAACTAGAAGGAGGCTCGAACCCCCTAGTTTCTCAGGCTACAACCTAAGAGAAGCTCCAACTCCCCGTTTCTCTGGCTACAACCAGAAGGAGGCTACAACCCCCTATGTTCTTCAGCTAAAACCAGAAGGTGGCTACAACCACCTTTCCTTTCCCCATCCAACCATCCTGAAGTAGAAGTAGAAGTGGAACCACTCTCACACTATCACTATGAGATATACCATTGTAAACTTGTAGCAATAAACCTGAACCATGAATCAACCTGTACCATGAAAAAGTGAATCAACCATGCACCAACCTATACCTTACACAAGTGCATCAACCATACACCAACCTGTACCAAACAACCTGTAATCAACCTGTACCATAAACAAGTGCATCCAACCATGCACCAACCTGTACCTTACACAAGTGCATCAACCATGCATCAACCTTAACCAAAATCCCTCATCAATTTCATCATCCAAATATGATTTGTATCTCTGTAATAGAAATGGTGTATATTATCACATACCTCCAAACCTTCCTTAACTTTAACAACAAGAGACTAGCATTTTCATCAAACTTTTATTTAGTCTCACATGACTAGTTTTGGATTAGCCAACAACCCTAACTTGAAATAATCATAACTTTGTACCTGTAATGAATAAATCTATGAAAATGATACACAATATTATTCAGTGTGTTTTATGCAATTCCTCCAAGTTTCACTACTTTGAACCTCTCAAAAAAGAATTTATAGAAAAAAAATGGCATACCTTGATGAATTTTGGCTTATTCTAGAGAGCGACCTTGTAGAGCGTGCCCCGTACAGAATATTTATTGAATATATTTGAAACCGTTACACAACATACTAAATAATATACTATAACCAAAACATTTTGTTTTACTGAATTTGGATCTTTTATGAAGAAGTTATGATGTTTTTACCGAAAACACATGTTTTAGACTAGTTTCAGGACTAGCCACAAACCCTATTTTCCACGGAGTGTAACTCCAAAAATACAATGACCCACAAGATGAATCTGTTACCACATATACTTGGATATGTTTTCTCAATGGAATAGAAATTTCACAGTCTTAATCATTATATATAAAAAAAATTATAGTGAAAATGGTGAGATGACCTGTAAATAACATACCTTAGAAAGCACCATCAAAAGAATTTATCCTTCCTTGCGTTTCA
This sequence comes from Picea engelmannii, assembly GCA_009831015.1. Lineage (NCBI taxonomy): Eukaryota > Viridiplantae > Streptophyta > Pinopsida > Pinales > Pinaceae > Picea > Picea engelmannii. Next base: position 93,378 of record ML804192.1, on the reverse strand, counting down.
GCTTTATTTTCTTCACCTTCCCTCATAAATTATGCTTATATATCATTGGTTACCTTAGACACCTATATATATTCAATATTCTTAAGTGTGTCTAAAACAAGATAGCCTTGCCTCTTATTTATACTCTCCAAGTAGCTTCCTTAAAAACATATTTTAGGTCACTTTGCCCACTTTCCTTATTTTAGGGTTAACCCACTTCTAATTTCTCCATTAAATTTATTATTTAAATAATTTATTTTGTATTCACTTTGAATTATAGTACACTCATCACTTCACTTTATTATTTACCTTCTAAAATCTCTTAAACCACTTTGACTACTTTGACCTCTTGGGGCTTCTAGATGACATATGAGGGTCCTCCAACTTCGTAAGGCCATAACTCTCAAACCGTGATGAGTTATGTGATGTTAAACATACCAAAAAAAATGGAATGACATGTACTATCCATCTAGAATAGTATTACCTTCAAATATAGCAAAAATCATACTGTTATCTATCAAATAAACTTGGGTCCATTACCCAAACATGGGTTCTCCAACTTCACAACGTCATAACTCTCTAACCGTGAGGAGTTATGTGACGTTCCACATACCACCGGAAATGGCATGACAAGAAATATCCATCTAGGATAGTTTCCATGCCAAATTCATTATCCTCCATCTCATTATTCCACAATTAATCATGGGTTCTCTTACTCCGCAAAGCATCTTCCCGTGAGGGATTTCACCATAAGGGGACCACTTTGGAGTTCATCCATATTTACTTATTATCAACCATGACAAGACAATAATGAGTCATCTTTACATAAAACAATATTGGGTCCATTACCCAAAATTTTGTGTCGTGGGGCTTTCTTCAAGGGTTGACATCAATGACAACCAACCTTAATCAACAATCTCCCCCTTTGGCATTGATGGAAACACTCTGATGCAATAATGAAATCATATCACTCATGCTCCCCCTAGAACCATGACTCTGTCCTCTACTTCTGATAAATATTCTCCCCCTGGAACCATGCCTTTGTCCTATGTATCTGATAAATCTCTCCCCTTTTGTCATCAATGGCAAAGGTATCTTTCCTTCCAAGGTTGCTCCCCCTGACTAAATTGTCCTATTATGGTGCGTCCTCATGTACATATAAGACATATAAGATAAGCATTAAAAAAGAATTCATTTTGGAGTGGAAATAACTCCAAGTATTTGGCAAATATATTCAAAGGCTTCTCGCGGAAGTGGTTTTGTAAAGATGTCTGCCACTTGTTCTTTTGTGCCCACATACTCAACTCTGATGTTCTTTTCTGCAACCTTCTCCCGTAGAAAGTTATACTTGATTGGAATGGGATTCGTCTTGGAGTGCATCACCGGGTTATTCGAGATAATGATGACACTTGTATTAAAACAATAGATTGGAATGGGCTCATCATACTCAACCTGTATATCTCTCAGAGTTTGTTTCATCCAAAGTACCTATGTACAACATGATGTTGTTGCAATATACTCTTCCTCGGCTATAGATAAAGATATTGATGATTGTTTCTTACTTATCCATGATACTAAACACTCACCCAAGTAGAATGTTGTTGCACTGGTGTTTCATCGGTCATCAATACAACCTGCCCAATCTGTGTCTGTGTAGGAAATTAGTGATAGATCCTTTCCTTTTGGATACCATAGCCCAAACTCTTATGTTCCTTTGAGATATCTGAAAATCATCTTCACTGCTAATACGTGTGATTCCTTTGGTGCTGCTTGAAATCGTCCCACCTGTCCAACTATCTGCATTACATCTGGTATGGATTTTTTCACATACAATAGGTTGTCAATCATTGACATGTATTGCCTTTGATCTGTAGACTTCAAATCATCATCTTTTCTCAACTTGCAATTGGTTTGCATGGGAGTGATAAATGGTTTGCAATCTTCCATTCTGAACCTCTTTATCATTTCTTTGATATACTTGGTTTGAGAAATAAAAATTCCTTGGTTGCTTTGACGTATCTGAAGTCCCAGAAAGAAGGATAGTTCTCCAAGTAGTGACATTTCAAATTCTTTCTGCATATCTTTTTCAAATTTTTGGCTTAACATGTCATCATCACTACCAAAAATAATATCATCAACATAAACTTCAATTAATGAAATATTACCTTGACTTACCTTGATGTAGAGGTTGTTGTCTTCACTTCCGTTTCTGAACCCTTCCTGTTGCAGATACTTCTCCAGTCTGAAGTACCATGCTCTAGGAGCCTGTTTTAGACCATACAAGGCCTTCTTTAATTTACACACATAATTTGTGTTCTCTGACAATTGAAATCCTTTTGGTTGTTCAGTGTAGACCTTTTTCTTCAAGTTTTCCATTCAGAAAAGTTGATTTTACGTCCATCTGATATACTTTAACATTTTTGGAGCATGCATAAGCTAAAAGCAAATGGATTGCTTCCATTCTGGCAACTGGGGAAAATGTCTCTTCAAAGTCAATTCCTTCAATCTGAGCATATCCTTTACATACCAATCTAGATTTGTTCCTTGTAACCTATCCATCTTCATTCAATTTATTCCTAAAAACCCATTTTGTGTCGATCACATTCGTATTTTTTGGTCTTGGAACCAATTCCCAAGTGTCATTTTTCTCTATTTGATCCAATTCTTCATCCATGGCCTTATTCCAAAATCCATCCTTGTTGCCTTCTTCAAAACAATTTGATTCAATTCTAGATAAGAGTGCTAGGTGTGTTTGTTCTGGTGAATAGATTCTTCTTCTAGTCTCAACTCTTGCATCTTTTTTTCCGATAATTTGATCTGAAGGATGATTCTTATGTACTCATTTACTGGGTGTCTTTGGAGACACTTGTTGAATTTTCTCTTCTGCTTCTATCGGATTCTCTTCATATTCCTCTTCTACTTCATTTTCATCTTCTGCTTCTTCTTCTAAGGGTTGTTTCACTTATTCATTTTCTTCCTTTGATTCTGGTCTGTTTGTTTCATCAATTGTTCAATATTAGATTGTAACACTTGTATGCTTTCCTTATACTTGAGTAACCAACAAGTACTCCTTTGTCCACGTGAGAATCAAACTTTCATATTCCTCTATCTTCTCTTTTGATATAGCATTTGCTTCCAAAAACTCTGAAGTGATTTACATTTGTTGTTCTTCCTTTCCATAGTTTGTAAGGAGTTTTTTCAGTGTTGATTCTGAGCATTACTCTTTTTTGAATGTGAAATGTTGTATGCACTGCCTGTGTCCAAAAAATAACTGTCGATTTTGAATCCATTAGAATTGTTTGAGCCATTTCTTGTACTGTCATATTCTTTCTTTCAACAATTCCATTCTGTTGAGGTGTCCTAGCAATGGATAATTGCCTTTTTATTCCATGATTTATGCAGTAGTCCATAAATTCCTTTGAGGTGAACTCTCCTCCATTATCAGATCCCAAACATTTGATTCTTGAGTCCATTTCATTTTCAATCATTTCCTTGTAGATCTTGAAGTTTTCAAAAGCTTATGACTTATTCTTGAGAAATCAAACTGCAGTCATTCTTGTATAATCATCAACTAATAACATAAAGTATCTCTCACATTTCAAGCCCTTTGTTGTAGTTGGTCCAACTAGATCAATATGCACAATTTCCATTGGTGTTGTCGTTGAATATTCCTTTGATTTGAACCTGGTCTTTGTTTGCTTTCCTTGTTGACAATGCTTGCATAAAGTGTTGGTTGATTTCGTGATATGTGGCATTTCTCTGACTGCTTCTCTTTTGTTGACTTTCACAAGGTTATCAAAATGCATGTGACCCATTCTTCTGTGCCATAGCCAACTTTCATCTTCCTTTCCTAGACAACACTTTTCATTTACAATTTCACTTAACACATATATGTTGCTTGAAGTTCTTGCAGCTATAGCAATCAATCTCCCTGAACCCTCTTTTCTTATCTCACACTTTTGTGAATCGAAGGTCACTTTATGACCTTGGTCACACATTTGACTCACACTTAGAAGATTATATTTCATATCTTCTACTAGTACAACATTTGTTGCATTTTTATTCTTGTTCTCAATTCAGACTATGCCTTTTCTAATGATTTTGGCTGAATCATCATTTCTGAAGGAGACTGATGTTACAGGTATGAAATAACTGAGAGGGGGGGGTGAATTAGTTAGTTTAGATTATTAACCATTTACTCTCATTTTTAACTTTGAATCATTAATCTTAGTGGCAGTGAGTCTTTACTCTGACATCCAGAGTGATAAACATAAAGTAGATAGTATAAAGAACAACAATCACACACAGCATTCATTCACAAGTACGAGACACAGATTTTTCAAGAGGAAACCCAACCAGAGAAAAAACCTCATCTTCTTAAGATGTTCAGCAAGCTTCAACTTCGTTACATCTCATCTTTTATGAGCACCAGCTCATAGAGGCTACAACCTATGATTGCTAGCACCAACTGGCTGAGAGCACCAACTCCCACAGAATCCTAACACCCACTGGGTGGAAGCACCGACTTCCTTTTTACTTCAGCACCAACTGAATGAAGGCACCAACCTTCAGATTCTACAAGCACCCACTTGCAGAGAAAGAGACATACGTCTCCCTAGCACCACCCTACCACCCTAGTTTACCAAAATACATATTGCTTAAATCAACTTGTTCATTCTGATATAGCTTGCTTACCCTTTCTGGTGATCTTCTCTGTATTCTTCACTGTTTCTGATCTGCTGCTCTGCCTTACTGTCCTCTACAGCCCATTCTCAGCTTCTTCTCCTGTCACGCAGATTCACCTCCTTTTCTCACATCCATAGCGCTCACTCTTTCTCACATCAACAGCAACAATTCATCTATGTTCCAGCGCATTTTATAGATTCACCACATGCAGAGGTTTTC
>ML804192.1:35746-88394 GCA_009831015.1 Picea engelmannii | reverse complement strand
GTGTTCCAGCATTCGTGTTCCAGCATTCGTGTTCCAGCATTTCTTGTGCGTGTTGACATCCTTGACTGCTCCATAACCGATTGCCATCAATGACAACCTTAACCATCTGCGTCAGTCTTCTGTTATAGCCATATCTCCAACAACTGATCCATCTATTTCCTTTCATAATGTAAAAAACTTGTCTCTATCACCTTTCATGTACTTTGAACACCCACTGTCAACATACCATCTGTGTTTCTTCTACTTATCTTATAGAACAAGTGTGCATTATTCATTTCCATAATGATCTTGCTTTCTTATCCATGTCATTTTCTGTGGTTCCTGTTTGTGACCGTTGTTATTTTGTTGAGGTTCTTCAGGAGGGATTGTCATTCTGCACTCTTTGGCCACGTGTCAAAAATGTTTACATTTGTAACATTCCACTTCATTGCTCAATATTCAAACATGTTGTAACTTATTATCTGTGTTTCACTAGGCCTTCTTGAATAACACCTTTGTGTATAACTTTCAAAGTTGTTGTTGTTTCTGTTGTTAGCTCTGCAATTCACAGCTTTATGTCCAAAATTATTACATGCATAACATAAACCAAAAAATATAGTTTGATATTTTGGAGTTGAAGATATTCTGAAAGGAGGTGCTCTTATGAATCCTTCTTCTTCTTGAGGCCTATCTGTCTGATACTGATTCTAAAATCTCAATCTTCTTGATGGAGGAGTGTCCCTGTAATCTTTCTTGTATATCTTCTTATCCCCTTTGATTGTTTCTGCATAGATTTTTGGATATGTTTCTTGGTCTATTGTTTTGGAGTTTGATTTCTTTTCTTTCTGATTGTATCCAAGTCCGATCTTTTCAAAATGATATTTTTGACTAGTGATAATGTCATCCAAAAATTTTGAGCTATTCTGCATATTTTTCTTTTGAATATCCTTTCTTAGTGTGACAATCTCTGCTTCCAAGTTTCCAATGATCTTGTCCTTTTCTTCTAGATGTTATTTCAGTTCTTCTTCAATTCTTTTATCTTATTCTATTTGAACCTTCAATTTTGTGATCATTTGTTCTAGTTCTTGAGTGTCTTCTTTCTTGTCTAGTTCTGTTTGTAGTTTCTTGTTTTTCTTCTTTTCTCTTCTGATAACTTATATGACACACATTAATTCTTCTCGAAAGTCAACTTATACCTCTTCAATTTCTTCTTCAACTTATTCATATTCTTCTTTGTCTTCTTCATATTCATATTCGGAGTCTTCTTCATCATAGTCTTCTACTGCCATGAATAGAACTCTTCCTGTCTCACTGTCACTGACTTCATCTTGATCTGATGATGAGATGTCTTCTTTGGTGCATAAGCTTTTCATGAAAACTTTCTTTGCATTTATTTTTCCTTTATATGTTTGTTTGTCTTTTGAGTAACCTTCATTATTTCTCTTTTTCTTATGAGGACATTTGTTAGCAAAACAATCAATACCATCACAATTAAAACAAATTAAAGGAAGCTTACCTCTATACCTATCGTTGGTTCCCTTGTTCAGTATTTTGATGAAGTTGGTCACATCTTCATCATCTTCCGAGACGTCACTATTGTTGCTATATTCTTCTTGTTCCCTTTTTTTTTCTTTGATATTTTGGATGCTTTGAAGGCTGCTTCTTTTACATCTGGATTTTCCTGATCAATTCTCATTTCATATGCTGTGAAGATTACATTTATTTCTTCCATGCTTATTGAGTCTAGATTCAATCTTTCTTTTAGTACTGATATCTAAGGGTTGAATCTCATTGGAAGAGATCTTAGTACCTTTTGAACAATTACAGATTCTTCAATTTCTTCTCCCAAACCTATGATTGCATTCATTGTTTCATCGACTCGTAAGAAGTAGGATGCAATATCTTCATCTTCATTCATTTTTAGTTGTTCAAACTGACCTCTGTAAGTTTGAATCTTTGTTGTTTTGACTTTTGTATCTCCTTCATAAATATTTCAAAGATTGTTCCAAATATATTTAGCGGATTTATAATGTGCAACTTTGGTGAATACTGTATTACTGAGACCATTCAAAAGTGCATTTGTGGCTTTGGAATTATTTTCATCGAGTTTTACTACTTTTTCATTTGTTGGTGGAACTGTTGGTGTTGTGTATCCATCTACAATTGATTTCCAAACTTGAAATCCTTGTGCATGTATATATGTCTTCATACTTATGCTCCAAAAAGCATACTTTTGTCCATCAAAATGTGCTATTCCATTTGTATACAAGTTGGAATTCTCCATTATCTACCTTTCAGTGGTTAAACTGATTTCTCAAGGAACCATCTCTGATACCAATTGTTGGATTACTAAGAGGGGGGGTGAATCAGTAATAGCATAATTATAATATTTTTTCTTCAAATAATCCAAGTGTTATATCAATGTAGAGTTATTATCCAATAATGAGCAATAAGAAATGAAAAATCACACACATACACAGTACACCAGTGTTTTACGTGGAAACCCAAATCGAGAGAAAACCATGGAATTTTTTTTCTTATATGTCTTGAATAATTACATTCATTGGAAGCACCAGCTTCCTTTGTTTTCTAGCTGCAAATGGAAGGAGGCTCGAACCCCCTAGTTTTTCAAGCTACAACCTGAGGGAAGCTCCAACTCCCCAATTCTATGGCTACAACCAGAAGGAGGCTACAACCCCCTGTGTTCTCTGGCTAAACCCAGAAAGTGGCTAAAACCACCTATCCTTGCCCCATCCAACCGCCCTGAAGTAGAAGTAGAATGATGGAACCATTGTCACACTATCACTGTGATATATATCGTTGTAAACCTGTACTAATAAACTTGAACCATGCATCAACCATTCATCAACCTGTACCTCAACCTGTAATAAACTTGTACCATGAACAAGTGCATAAACCATGCACCAACCTATACCTTACACAAGTGCATCAACCATGCACCAACCTATACCAAACAAACTGTAATCAACATGTACCATAAACAAGTGCATCCAACCATGCACCAACCTGTACCTTACACAAGTGCATCAACCATGCATCAACCTTAACCAAAATCCCTCATCAATTTCATCATCCAAATATGATTTGTAACTTTATAATAGAACCGGTGTATATTATCACATACCTGCAAACCTTCCTTAAATCTAACAATAAGATACTAGCATTTTCATCAAACTTTTCTTTAGTCTCACATGACTAGTTTTGTATTAGTCAACAACCCTAACTTGAAATAAACATAACTTTGTACATGTAATGAATAAGATATAAAAATAATACACAATATTATTCAGTGTGTTTTATGCAATTCCTCCAAGTGGAAATACCTGGAACCTCTCAGAAAAGAAGTTATAGAAAAAATGGTATACCTTGTTGAATTCCTTATTCTAGAGAGCGACCTTGTAGTTGAGCATGCCCCATACGGAATATTTATTGAATAGATATGAAATTGTTACAAAGCATACTAAAGACTGTACTATAGGCAAAACATTTGGTCTTACTAAATTTGGATCTGTTATGAAGAAGTTATGATGTTTTTACCGAAAACACATGTTTTAGACTAGTTTCAGGACTAGCCACAAACCCTATTTTCCATGGAGTGTAAATCCAAAAATACAATGACCCACAAGCTAAGTTTTTTTACCAAAGATACTTGGATATGTTTTCTCAATGGAATATCAATTTCACAGTCTTAATCATTATATAAAAACATTTATAGCGAAAATGGTGAGATGACCTGTAAATAACATACCTTAGAAAGCACCATCAAAAGAATTTATCCTTCCTTACATTTCGGCCTTATTTTCTTCACACTCCCTCAGAAATTTGGCTTATATATCCTTGGTTACCTCATAAACCTATAGATATTCAATATTCTCAAGTGTGTCTAAAATGAGAGACCCTTGCCTCTTATTTATACTCTCCAAGTAGCTTCCTTAAAAACATCTTCTAGGTCACTTTGCCCACTTTCCTTATTTTAGGGTTAACCCACTTCTAATTTCTCCATTAAATTTATTATTTAAATAATTTATTTTGTATTCACTTTGAATTATAGTACACTCATCACTTCATTTTATTATTTACCTTCTAAAATCTCTTAAACCATTTTGACTACTTTGACCTTTTGGGGCTTCTAGATGACATATGAGGGTCCTCCAACTTCGTAAGGCCATAACTCTCAACCGTGATGAGTTATGTGACATTCCACATACCACCAAAAATGGAATGACATGTAATATCCATATAGAATAGTATTACCTTCAAATATAGCAAAAATCATATCGTTATCCATAAAACAAACTTGGGTCCATTACCCAAACCTGGGTTCTCCAACTTCACAAGGTCATAACTCTCTAACCATGAGGAGTTATGTGACGTTCCACATACCACCAAAAATGGCATGAAAAGAAATATCCATATAAGATAGTTTCTATGAAAAAATCACTATCCTTCATCTCATTATTCCACAATTAAACATGGGTTCTCTTACTCCGCAAAGTGTCTTCCTGTGAGGGCTTTCACCATAAGGGGACCACTTTGGAGTTCATCCATATTTACTTCTTACCAACCATGACAAGATAATAATGAGTCATCTTCACATAAAAAATTATTGGGTCCATTACCCAAACCTTTGTTCCTCAGGGCTTTCTTCAAGGGTTGACATCAATGACAACCAACCTTAATCAAAAAACAAAATTTCCTCCATATTGATGCATCTTCTTCCTCTTCCTATGAAGACATACCATCAGATGGTGGTCCTGACCCAAATGATTCTCAACCAAGCATTCATGTTGTAGATTATGTTGCCTCCCCTATGGAACCAGAGGAACTTGTCATATCTCTTCATGCCCTCTCTGGTATTTCAGCCCCACAGACATTGAATATCAAGGGTTACATCACACATAGAATTATTGTGGTGTTGATTGATAGTGGTAGCACCCATAATTTTATTCATCACAGGCTTACTGAGGAGATCCATTTTTTTGTCCACCCTATTTCTAATTTTCAAATTCTCATCGCTAATGGTGGACGATGATGTGTGGGGGCCATTGTGTGAATGTCAAACTCCAAATGGGTGATTATGATTTAAGAACCCACATGTTCTCTATTTCCATAGGTGGTTGTGATATAGTTTTGGGTGTGGAATGGATTCACACTCTAAAACCAACCACAATGGATTATCATGAGTTATATATGAGCTTCACGTAAGAGGCTCACACCTATACCCTCTTATGTATCCAAGCAGCCTCTATTGAAATCGTCAGCTCTCACAGGATGGAAAAAATGTTGAAGAAATTCCATCATGGTGTAATTTTTCAATTGCATGCCATCTAGGTCACCAATCATGCCTCTCTAGTAGTCCCTCCTAGCCTACAACTAATCTTGGAAAAGCACCCAAGGGTATTTGAAGTTCCAACATGATTATCTCCTTCAAGGGGTGAGCATGATCATAGCATGCCTCTCCTATCGGGAAATCAACCCCCCATTGTATGTCCCTATATGTATCCATTTGCTCAAAAAAATGACATATAAAAGATGGTACATGAATTGCTGGAGGCAGGGGTAATTCACCATAGTACCAACCAATATTATTCTCCTATAGTGATGGTCTTTAAGAAAGAAGGTACTTGGCGCATGTTTTCGATTTTCTTTCCTTGAATAAACTTACCATCAAAAATAAGTTTCCCGTTCCTGTCATTGATGATCTGTTGGATGAACTTAAAGGTTCCCGTGTCTTCACCAAATTATACCTTCACTCTGACTATCACCAGATATGGATGAAGGAGGTAGATATTTCTAAGACTACTTTCTAAAATCATGAAGGACATTATGAATTCTTGGTCATGCCTTTTGGCCTTTCCAATGCCCCATCCACCTTCCAAAGTCTCATGAATAAAATATTGAAATCTTACCTTCGACAGTTTGTCCTAGTTTTATTTGATGACATCCTCATCTACAATTGCACTTGGGATAGCCACCTTCTTCGTGTGGACAAAGTCCTTCACTTGTTGCAGGACAACCAATTATTCGTCAAAAAGACCAAATGTTCCTTTGGAGCCCAGCAGAGTGGAATACTTGGGACACATTGTGGGTCGATAAGGGGTAAAAGTAGACCCCAAAAAGATACAATCTATGCAGGAGTGGCCATGACCCATGACCTTAAATCACCTAAGAGGTTTTCTCGATCTCATAGGATATTATAGGAAATGTTTCCACCATTATAGAAAAATTTATAAGCCCTTGACTAACCTTCTTAAAAAGAATGCATTTCATTGGATAGTTGTTGTTGAGAAAGCCTTCATAGAGTTAAAGAGGGTCATGTGCACTACTATTGTCCTAGTAGCTCCTAACTTCAACAAGACCTTTGTGTTGGAATCAGATGCTTCTTGCACTGGTATAGGTTCAGTGCTCACACAATATGGTTGACCTGTGGCCTTTACTAGCAAAGTGTTGAGTGGACGCAATCTGGGCAGATCTACGTATGAAAAATAAATGATGGCCATTCTCCATGCGGTGCACACATAGTGGCCATATATTTTGGGGAGTTATTTTCAGATCAAAACAGATCACCATAGTCTGAAGTATTTTCTGGAGCAGCGGTTATCCTCCCTAGAACAAAACAAGTGGTTGACCAAAATGTTGGTTTATGATTATGAAATCATATGTAAAAAGGGAAAATACAATATAGTAGATGATGCATTGTCAATATGACATGAGGAGGATGAATCCCTCTTTTCCTTATCCTTACCAGTCCCTGATTGGATTGAAGAAGTATGACAAGAGTGGCTAACACATCTGACTCTCTCCAGGTTAATTTAGTTCGTTCAAAAGGACCCTAATCCTCTCATCGACTACACTTTTCAGGAAAATATTTTCAGATATAAAGTTAGCCTCATTCTATTTCCCTCTTCATCACTCAATACACGACTCTTAAATGAGTTGCACTCATCATCTATTGTGGTTCAATCGGGCTTCCAAAAGACCTATGCTCGTGCCTGTCCTTATTTTTTCTATGTAGGCATGAAGAAGGATGTCCTTCACTTTTTCACCGAATGTGAGGTGTGTCAACGTAATAAAGGTGAAACTGTCAAGGTTCCATGAGCACTACAAACCCTACCCATTCCATCTTCTATGTGGAAATACATCTCCATGGACTTTATAGTGGGCCTTCCTAAAGCTGGGAACAATAACATCATCATGGTGGTGGTTGACTTCCTCTCCAAGTATGATCATTTTTTTCTTTACCCCACCCTTTCACACTAAAACTAGTATCACATGTTTTCCTTGATCATATTTTCAAGTTACATGGCATGCCCACCTCTATTGTATCTTAACGTAACCCAACTTTCACCAACACATTTTGGAAATATCTATTTAAATTGTAGGGAACCCAACTAAACATGAGCACAACCTATCACCCCCAGTCTGATGACCAAACGAAAGTGGTCAACAAATGTTTGGAAACCTATTTACGGTTTTTTTCTTCAGACAAACAACACCAGTGGGTGCAATGGCTCCCCTTAGAAGAATGGTGGTACAATACTTCCTATCATATGGCCACCAAAATGACCCCATATGAATAATTGTATGGCCAACACCCACCTACAGTCACTACCTATCTTCCAGGCACATCAAAGGTCCAATCTATTGATACAATGTTTCAAGGTCACACAACCACCCTAGAGGCTCTAAAGAATAACCTACACATGGCCCAATATCGCATGAAGCAACAGGCAGAACAACAATGTTCGGAAAAGGTTTTTGAGGAAGGTGATCAGGTGTTTCTTAGGCTCCAACCTTACAAACAAACATCTCTCAAAGCCTAGGGACATCATAAGATGTCAACCAAGTTTTATGGGCCCTACCAGATCATCGAGTGTATTGGTTCAGTGGCCTACAAATTGGCCCTTCCATCTACTTCCAAAATCCATCTTGTGTTCCATGTTTCATGTCTAAAGAAAGTGGTCAGACATAAATGCATGGTCCAAACCATCCTTCCGCAATTATATCAAGAAGGATCCCTTTGGATCCAACAAGAATTAGTCCTCAATTCATGTGAACGTCGGTTACATGGAAAAACTATCAAGGAAGTGTTGATCAAGTGGAAGGACACATCACCAAAGGATGGGACTTGGGAACCAACGACCATACTACAACAATTTTTGCACCTTCAGTCTTGAGGACAAGGCTTCTTTTGAAGGGGGAGGGCATATTAGGATCCGATCCTAACCCCTCTTCATGGGTAATTAGTTAGTAGGATATGTTTTTTATGTAATAAAGACCGACATTAGTTAATAAGGCCTACTAAATAAAGGAGATAAAGTCAATGTAAGAAGAACTAATAGAATCTTCCACTTCTAGAAAGATATTCCTCTAGAAGTTTCTTTAGAAGGTAGAATTAGTATAAATAAGAACATTAGGTATTGGATATTTTTGTCTTGGAAATTATTATAATAGAGCTCTGCTCTGCTGGAAGTTTCCCCCTCCAAGTGGCAAGTGAACATTGTTATCTTTAATAAAGGTGCTCTTTCTGGTGTTATGCCGGTATTGATATAGCTATAATCTTGGGGTTCCATTACTGTTTGCTAAATATTTATGTTCCTCGTATTATTATTCATCTGGTATATTGCACAAATAGAGAAAAAAATTAAAGTGTTGAGGATGGATAATGGTGGAGAGTTTTACAAAAATGAATTTAAAGAATTATGTAATGAGTGTGGTATAACGAGGAAAAATACTACTCCATATACACCTTAGAATAATCGAGTTGAAAAAAGGATGAACACGATGTTGATGTAAAAATCAAGGTGTATGCTCATTAGTGTCAGGTTTAGACAAGATTTATGGGCAAAGGCAGTGCGTACTACATGTTACTTGGTCAATCGATCACCCTCATCAAAATTAGATGATAAGACTCCACACGAGGTATGAACTAGTAATAAACCCTCTCTAATACATCTCAGGTTATTTGGATGTGATGCCTATGTTCACATTCCAAAGGAAAACATGAGTAAGATAGATAAAAAGGTTGAAAATGTGTTTTTATTGGGTATAAAGGGGTTTGAAAGGATATATAAGTTCTGGAACCCATAAACATAGAAGGTAGTGTATAGCTGAGATGTGGTATTTAAAGAAATCAAAGATTTTGTCAAACAGGAAGTCCTACCAAAGGAGAACTAGAGAAAATAGAATTTGAGTTGAAGGATAATGAATCAAACTCTACATAAGAACATGAATAAGATGAAGATCCTCATACTCTAGTATTGAGGAGATTGGTTTGGGAAATAAGGAAACTAGAAAGGTATACTCCACCTTATTTTTGGTCAAATTTTGATTTTCTTATTATTGATGATGATCCTAGAACTGTTAGGGAGGCAGTGGATTCAGAGGATGAAAAACACTGGAAAAATGCCATGGTTGAAGAAATGGCAGCCTTATACAAGAATGAGGCTTGGGATCTAGTGGAGTTTCCACCTAGAAGAAATACCAATGGCAACAAATGGTTGTTTAAGAAGGAGTTGAATGTAGAAGGAAAAGTGGAGAAATAGAAAGTTTTGTTAATAGCAAAGGTTATTCCCAGGTAGAGGGAATTGACTTTGGTGAGATTTTTTCTCTTGTTGCCAAGTTAACTTCAATTAGATTTATTTTATCTATTGTTTCTTATTTTGATTTTGAAGTAGAAAAAATGGATGTGAAGACAACATTCCTACATGGGGATCTGGAAGAAGAAAACTACATGAAGCAACAAGAAGGATTTATTGTGAAGGCAAAGGAGGAGTTAGTATGCAAGATGAAAAATTCCCTGTATGGGTTAAAGTAATAACAAAGGATGTGGTGTCAAAATTTTGATATTTATATGTTGGTACTTGGATTCATAAGGAGCAAAGTGGATCATTGTGTGTATTTCAAATTAATCGGTGATTATCTTATCTATTTGGTCTTGTATGTGGATGATATGTTGTTGATAGGACACTAATGACTAATTGGTTTGGTTGTCATTGATTTCAACCCTTGAAGCAAGTCTGGTAGAAAATTTCGGTAGCCCCAGTAGTGTGGTTAAGGAACCCAAGTTTGGTTGAGGAATAATGTAATGGAGGTCAGTGATCTTGCAAGTGAGACTACTCTATATGGATAGTACATGTCATTTCATTTCTGGTGATATGTGGTACGCCGCGTAGTTACTCATGGTTGAGGAAATATATCTTAGAGAAGTTGGATAACTCTAATGAGTTATCTAGAAGGCCCTAGAAGGTCAAATAAGTAAATTTATTCTAGAATCTCCTGGAAGAAGTTTACTAGTCAAAGTGGTTGTAAATAAGAGTTAATCATGAGTTAAGTTGTTGCAAAAAGAAAATAATTAAAAATAAATTAGTTGCAACTAGAAGTGGTGAGATTACTATTTATATATAAAGTGGTTGTAAGTGGAGAAAGTAGTTAGAAGTGGGTTATCCCTAAAAGAAGGAAGTTGGGTAAAACAATTAGAAGATAACCCCTAGATGAAGCTACTGGAGAATATAAATAAGAGAACAAGGGTCTCCTATTAGCACCTATTGAGCACATTGAATATCTATTATTTTGTAAAAGGTTTATTGTAGGTACTCATTTATACATCTGAACTTACGCAAGTATGAGGCAACAAAGGAGGGTTGACGACGAAAGTTTCAGAGTTGCATAATTTAAAAAAAAAAAAAAAAATCCTAGTTTTTGTGGTGTACGCGAGATGCACTGGAGGAAGGTGTGTACGTATGTGGGTTGCAGTGGAGGAAGGTGTGTACATACATGGGATGTAGAAGAGGAACTAGCATACATGTGAAAAAATCTCATGAAAACTTGAGTATATGTTGGTGTCAGGTGATTCGGATTATTTTCAGCACGAAATGAGAGCAGAGATATAATAAAGAAATGCACAGAGATATTGCAGATATTCAATAATATAACATAATTGTATCAAAGATGCAACCATAAACACAAATATACAGTAATACATGATTTCTATTAATCCAAGAAATGTACAGAGACTGTAAAAATACAGAGTGAAAGACTTGCTAGAATGGTGGCAGCCTATCTCTGAGAAGAGATGTGACGGCTACTCACATTCGCAAGAAGATGATTATAATGAGCCTCTGAATGCCTTTTTACAATAAATGGGAATGCCAAAATTCCTAGACATCCAAAAACCTAACCCTAGGATATGAAGCGCCAAAAGTCATGTGGGCCCCGTTTGGGTAAGTGAGTAGATCAACTTCCCGAGGTCGTAACTTTTGCATACGATCTCCGTTTTAGGCGTGTGATAGCTCGTTGGAAAGATCTATCTGAGGCGTACAAAGCTCAAGACAAAATAGCATCGTGGATGATAATTTGTGAGAGAAACATATTCAAAAAAACATCGTTTAGGGCCTCAAAATGGCCCCTGAAGTTCAAGACCCGAAAAAACTGCTAAAAATAGTAAATTGCCATAAAGTCATTTTGAGCCATTTGGAAAAGGTGGGTGGCCACCAATATCCACCTAGATCAATCCTCCATCCTTAGGAAGCAATGGTCTCCATTGCGTTGAGTTCTCAGGGGAGAGGGAAAAGCATTTGTTGAATCTGCATCTTGGTGAGTTGCTTCTCTTACTGGAGACGTCGCGCTGCTTAGTTTGTGGAAATTTGTCATGAACCTATTGCGGTTGAGGCTGCTAAACAAGTTGAGATACATGAGAGGACGATGTGCAGAAGGAATCTTTTCACTTTGCTACAGCCTTTTCGACCTTCTTCTGTTGGATAGAAGGTGTTTGGGGAAAGGCTGTAGTGGTTGCAGTGTCCTTTTGTTCTCCTTTTCAACAGATTGTGAAGAAGTTGAATTTTGCAGTATGAGATACTACCTTGCGACACTTTTTAGGTTGAACAATAGTCGGAACTACCTCTGGTATTCTATAGAGATGACCCCCCAAAGTAAAAATGACACTACGGGGTCGAGACTCATAAACAGCATGGCGTCTCCACATATATGGTTGGTCCAAGAGCACATCACAGACATCGAGTGGGGCAACATCACATAATACCTCATCCTTGAAGGGTTGGATGCCATATGATAATCGACACTGTTGGCTGACTCGGAGATCTCGTCCTTGGCAAAGCCACCCAATGTTGTATGGCTGCGGGTGTGGTGTTGTTGACAATCCCAACTGTTTGACGACCTCTGCTGAGATGAGGTTCTTCTGGCTTCCACTATCAACAATAAAATTAGTGGGGTCCCCTTCACCCACATCTGTGAATGAAAAAGGCGCTCCCCTTCTTCAGGATCTGTTGGTTCTTCTGGTTGAATCCCTATAGTCATGAAAATAGCAGTGGGGTCTACATCGATGATCTGTCTTTTACCATTATTTTAAGAATCAGATTCTGAATCAAGGTTTGGCTCCTTGTCTTTGATCTCGGCCACAAATGACTGTTTTGAGCGACATTCATCGGTGTTGTGCCAAGGTCTTTTGTGGAACTCGCACCATTTTTCGGTGTCCTTCTTTGTCTTCCCGTGACCCTTCTTTTCCTGTGTCTTGGACTGGTTTTCGGGAGACTGTTTGTTCGAGTCATCTTTGTCATACTTTGGTTGTTGCAGATTTGCAGACCCGAATTCCCATTTGTTCTGGTGCTTAAATTTCTGCTCAATTTTAACAACATATCGATAAGCAGCACCAAGTGATGAGATGTCCAGAAAATCTATTTCAGTTTGGATGTATCTGTGTAGAGCCCCACGGTATTTCAGAACCAAATGTCGCTCGGAGTCTTTGATACCCAGCTTGGTGCGCAAGGTATGGAAGGTATTGGTGAACTCCGAAACTGCTTGGCCCCTCTCTTACCGCAATGTGTTCCATCTCATGTATTGGTTCTCATAGTTGCCAACAGGGTAATATTGTTCTTTTACCGCATCCACAAAAAAATCCCAAGTCGGATCGGCCCCATATATTCCAGACTCCTCTGTGGAACTTTGCTCCTAGTAAGTTTCCCACCAATGTTTGACATGAGGGAGAGATTTAAGGAGTGAAAATGTGATCTTTTCTTTGTCGGAAAAAATGTGAACAAAGAAATAACCTTCCAGCAGAGTTAACCATGTTTCTAGGGCTTCTGCATCTATCTGTCCTTCGAATACAGGAATATAAAAATTAACTTGTACCTTGAAAGGTGAGGAGCTTCCAAAGTGGCTGCTTGATGAAGATGTGCCCGATGCTATCAGCAGGCGTTGAAGGATGTGGGAAAAATTCTCCATCATTTCGTCCCTCTGTCGCGTGAGAGCTTGCTCAAGCAACAGATTGATAGGATCGTTTGCTCCGTTGTTTTTCTTTTCTTCCACCGTTGAGGGTTTCTTGGGTGTGCGAGAGATATTGTCTTCAAGAGAGACAAGCTCGAGACCCAACTTTCTATACTCGGACCTCGTCGGGGACATGCACTGAAAAAACGATCAAGAGCAACCTGCTCTGATACCACTGATCCAGATTATTTTCAGCACGAAATGAGAGCGGAGATATAATAAAGAAATGCACAAAGATATTGCAGATATTCTATAATATAACATAAATGTATTAGATATGCAACCATAAACATAGATATACAGTAATACACGATTTCTATTAATTAGAGAAATGTACAGAGACTGTAAAAATACAGAGTGAAAGACTCACTAGAATGGTGGCAGCTTATCTCTGAGAAGAGATGTGACGGTTACTCGCATTCGCAAGAAGATGACTACGATGAGGCTTTGAAGGCCTTTTTACAATAAACGGGAATGCAAAAGTCCTAGACATCCAAAAACCTAACCCTAGGAGATGAAGCACCAAAAGTCATGTGGGCCCTGTTTGGGTAAGTGAGTACATCAACTTCCCGGGGTCGTAACTTTTGCATACGATCTCCATTTTAGGCATGTGATAGCTCGTTGGAAAGATCTATCCGAGGCCTACAATGATAGAGACAAAATAGCATTGTAGATGCTATTTTTCAAGAGCAACATACCCAAAAAAAAACATCGTTTAGGGCCTCAAAATGGCCCTGGAAGTTCAGGACCCGAAAAAACTGCTAAAAATAGTAAATTGCCAGAAAGTCGTTTTGAGCCATTTGGAAAAGGTGGGTGGCCACCGATATCCACTTGGATCACCAGGTCCCTATAGTCTGAAATCAATTTCCTAGGTGTTACACATTATTTTCGTCATCCATATGACCATTAATGATGTAAACCTATATGTTGCCTTCAAAGGCGTCAGTGGCCTGAGTTCCTGAAGAGAGAAGGGAGAAGAACTTTTCCTGAGAAAAGAAGTTGCATTTTCCTGTGTAAAAGCCTTATAAAAAGGAAGTTCACAGGTTGCCTATATATTAGGGTGAGAGAATGCATGATTCTCGCAGGCTGCATCATAGCTAGGATGCGAATAGTTCGCAGGTTGCACTATAAGCAGGGTTCGAGAATGCTTACACATGGGGAAAACGAGCGTTTTCTTGAATCTTCTAGAAGAAGAAACTTCCATGGTGAGGTGGAATCCGAATGGTTTGGATCTTACTCGCTTTCATGATTTAGTGGGATCATCCTAACCTCCTCACCTTATCCTCTTCAACTTATAAAAGGAGAGGAGCTCTCATGGAGAAGGGGTTCTTGAGCTTGTTAGCTTTGGTTGGCTTGGAATTATTATCTTAGTTGGAGTGGCTTTGAGATTTGCCTTTGTCAATATAGATTGTGAATATTATCATATCTATGCTCTCATAATTCTTGGAGTGAAAGTGTGTGGGGAACGAAGGACAGTTGGAAGGGACCTTACGACATCAAGGCCATGGTTGTAATCTCTCTTTCACATTTAATATGATACAGTAATATGATTATTTCCTATAAAGCTTGTTGTGTTTTATTGTATGATTCCTTGATCACATACATAGGTTTATATTGAGTTTATTCTATTGTTATCACTTTGGTTGGTTGCATTATTTTCCAGGATCATCATTGTATGAGCGTTGGAATGGAGCTAGGATGGTGATAGCGAGAGGAAGTGACATTTAAATGGTATGTCACCCATCCCTCTTTGGTTAGTAAATTCAATATTTAAAACTTAAGGAAAGCATCATGTTCTATCCTGTTTTGTTCTAGATCCAGGTGGATCTAGGGAGATCAGTTAGTGTCCGCACCTACAGATTAGTCCGATAACAAAATTGGTGACTCCACTGGGGAACAGATTGTTTCCTAGTTAGTCTAGTTTCCCTTCCTTTGATTGCTTGTTTTCTGGTTTCTGAGTCTGTGGGACATCCATCCAGATTCTCTGGATCTAGAAGTTCACTTAAATTCCCTGTCCTTTTTTCAAAATTTTCTTTGATTACAGACATTCTCGCACTGTACCTGTCTATGGACTACGAGAATCATTGATGTTCGCACCCTTCTGTTAGGTTCAGTGTGAACTTCTCGCACCCTACCAATGTCTAGCATGAGAGAATACCTAATTCTCACACTGTAATATACTGCTAGTCTACGAACTTGTTTGTAAACTTTTTGGATTGGGTCTTGTCATCTTTTGTTGACCCAGTTTTGCTATGATCAACTGGATTGAGCTTTTAGAGCCTATATTGATCTGCTTACAGTCTTCTTGACATTCTTTGAGTTGCTTTTATCCATCTTTTCTTTGTTTGGTTTTGAAGGATTAGTCTCTTGCTTTGAGTGTCTTTCAATTACAAAGCATGTGTTTTATTTATAATTGTTTAGGGAAAGATCATATTTCTTCTGAATAGTTCGCTTTAAAAGAGAACTTTTAGTTTGGGTTTCTTTGTTTTAAGAAAGTTCATTATTGCTTTTAGTTAATTTTTTGAAACAAAAATATTTAATTTCTTGCTTGATATTAGATTGGGGGCATCCTTGCATTTGAAGTAGCGAAATTGCATGATTCTTGGCAATTTTTTTATCTTAAATTATGAAAACATTTCCCCCTCATGGCCGGGGGGGGCCATGAATCGTGCATTGGTGTAAAGTACCTTTTTCTCATTTCTTGAGAATCTTGATATTGATGAGTTTAATATATTTTGTGACATCATGCATATCAGAATGATAAATGTTTTCTCCTTCTCGTAGAATAGCTTTCATCGAAATGAAAAGATTGCATCTTCATATCTTTGCATAGCTTTTGAGTCGATCAAAACACCATATTGTTCAAGCCATTTTCCTCTTGAGTAACAACAGCCATAAAATAAAGCGCTTATAAAAACTGATTAGATATTTTTTTATCTTTTCTGGTAGCAAACCTACATTAGATTAGTTGTAGGGCTTTGGAATAGGTGTGAACGATAACTTTCCAAAGTTGCAAACAAACATAGAATCTTGAGTTAGGGAGCGGTTAAATCCACTTATTACATTTTGTCCTGGGAAGCCCTTCTAACACAAGGGTCAATCACGAGGTCACATTGAGATTGGAAGAGTTACTCACCCTGCTTTGTTGGTCTTGGTGTAGAGGTTGTGTGTATTATGGGGGTCACTTGAGAGGTATACCCACAATGATGAGTGGAATCCTTTCGAGTTGATTTCGGGCTAGATACCCTGCCCTTGCACGTGGATCAGACTATCGAATATTTCCCCAGGCATCATTGTAGTGATTGGTAACCTTAGTGGCCTATCTCTTTAGGGTCTTTACACAAGGTGACTGTGGAGGGGCAAGTCTTCATGGTACCTGGAATCGACGTTGGCCAAAATCACTCGGGCTCCTTGGAGGGTATACCCACGATTATGTGTGGGAGATTGCACTAGGGTGTAAGTCCGTTAAGCAGGTCATCAACGTAACTTTTCCACCCGCTCTATCTCAGCCCCTTCTTACATTGTTCTCACGACGTTGGATTTCATCACCAACTAGTGTGATCATTGTGAGAAGGTTTTGTTTGCTTGCTTGCTTACTATATTTTTAGCGTGTGTTGTTTGTTCTCCCTAGTGGAGTCTAGATTGGATTTTTAATGGCATCAGTTCCCGAAATGACCAATGAAGGAAACCCTGCTCCAGGCGAACCTTTTGTTTTTCCTTCTTATGGAAACATTGGTCCTCCTCACATCACTACTTTGAGCCTTCCAGGTCTCACTATTGGATTACCGGTATGGTTGTTTTCCACTCAGGTAATCCCGAATGCAAATAGTGCTTCAGTCACAAGCACTCCCCCCCAAGAGCATCAACCTCATGTTGATCCTTCACCTTCCTCACTAGTAAGGTCTTCTTTGCCTTCTTCACTTGCAAGGTCGCCTTCCGTTTCATCTTCTTCGTCGAGTGAAAGTTTTGAAGATAGTAACCCGGTGAATAAGAAGAAGAAAGATAAACAAGGGTCAAAACCTCCAACCACTGTCAAACATGTTGGAAAACAACCAGTTACTGTTAATCATGTTGGGAATGTTGATGATGTCAAGATCGCCCAAACAACTCGTAAGCCCAAGTAACCTTGCAAGCTTTGTAAGGGTAGCCATCTTCTTAAGGAATGCCCTAGTCTATCCAAGGTTGTAGAAGCATGGTCTACACATCCTCACCAACCCATGTCGTTAGCCTCTGAACAACATGCTGACAACCTCTCGTCAACCAGTCATGATACGGTTGGGAAGAAGAAAAGTAGAGTCAAGTTCCCGTGCATGTTATGCAAAGGGAGTCATCTCACTCACCTTTTCCCTTGTATGGATGAAGCCTCGAAATTACTGGAATACATGACTGCTTCACAGCCTCATCTCCCAGCCACTTATCGCAAGCTTTCTCTCAACCCGCCTGTAGTTGATGGAATGATCACTCTGGTCCCTTCACCAGTCAATCCGGTTGATCATGTCGTCAATCTGGTCACGTCCTTAGTTGAACCAATTGACAAAGTGGTTGATCTGATACCTTCCTCGATCAATCCCACTTTCCCCTTAGAGAGTGAAACTAAAACGATCGATCTGATCCCATCCTCGATCGATCCCACTTTCCCGTTAGAGAGTGTCACCCCAGTGGTCGATCTGTTTCCACCTGTCGACCCCATTCTCCCCTTGAAGAATGAAACCCAAGTGGTCGATCTGATCTCATCATCGGTCGATCCTACTCTCCCGCTAGAGAGTAAACCCAATATTGCCCATGTTTTTCTCATTGATACAGACTTTGTCGTGTCAGGGGGTATTCCTCCTTCTCTCGTGAAACTCCCTCCAAGTAATGAGGCCATCCATTTTGATTGGGGTGTGCTAACTGGACCTCGTCTTCCCTCTTACATTCCTTTCCAGATTACAGTACAAGTTTGTGGTTGGGACGTTCCCCAAACATTGATCGATGAAGGTTCGTCTGTTAGTATTTTGTCCTCTATTGCTTGGCAAGATTTGGGTTGTCCTCCACTTGCGTTGGTTACGCAGAATCTGTTAGCTTTTAACAGAAGAACTAGTCAACCTTTAGGGACCTTTCCTCGGTTTCCTGTAACTTTGGGAGGGAAAACTGTCTTTATTGAAATCATGGTAGTCCAAGACCCCTTGGATTTCTCTTTACTCCTTGGGTGAGATTATTTCTATGCCATGAAAGCTATTGTGTCTACTCTTTTTCGTGTGATATCTTTCCCTCACAATGGACGATTTTTTACTGTTAATCAACTTTCATTCATTGACTCCACTTGGATTGCCTCCCTGAATGGTTCTTATATGCAGACGGTATCTCCCCCGCCACAGGTCAATTATGTGGCATTGTCGCCCATGGCTTCAACTTCCGATGACTTAGATCTAGTAGTTGACATGGTGATATCTTCGATAGGGTTGTTAGAGCCTGATCTCTTTACTCCTGTCATGACCCTCGACATAGTGTCCTTCCAAAGTGTGTTTCTTCCTTCCAATGAAGACCTCTTGGAAGCCATGACTGAGTTTTGTCCCTTGACATCGTGTCATTCTAGAGCATTTTCCTCTTGGAACCCATGATCAAGAAGAGAGTCCGAGGATAGTTTTTGCGTCTCTGTAACAACCTCGTTAAAAAATGAAACAGAGGTTTCGAGGATAGTTTTTGCATCTCTGTAACAACCTCGTTAAAAAATGAAACAGAGGTCTTTGAGCATAGTTTTCTAATTTCAAGCTCGTTGAAAAATGAAACCACTTTCGAGGATAGTTTTTGCATCTCTAAGGCAACCTCGTTAAAAAATGAAACAGAGGTATTTAAGCATGGTTTTTTGATTTCAAGCTCGTTAAAAAATGAAACCACTTACGAGGATAGTTTTTTGTGTCTCTGAGGCAACCTCGTTAAAAAATGAAACAGAGGTTACGAGCATAGTTCTTGTTTCTGTGTCAAGCTCGTTAAAAAATGAAATAGTTTTCCCCCTCTCTGTTTGAGTCAAGTCCTTCGTCTAGAATTTGAAGCTTCATTTCATTCTCCTTTGCAGTTGGATGAAATGAAGCTTGGGGGGAATTTTCTTACAGCCTCTGGACTTCATGTTGAAGTTGAGCCACTAGTTTCTTAAGCTGGGGGCTAAGTACCAACCATCCATGTGTTATGCGTTGGGAAGTCCAAGCATAGTTTTCTATGGTTCAAGATTGTGTAAAAATGAAACCACTTACCTCAAGCATAGTTTCCTCTGGTTGAAGCTTGCATAAAAATGAAACCAGGTCCAAGCATAGTTTTGTTTTGTTTTAAAGCTTGTGTAAAAATGAAAACAATCCCGAGCTTAGTCTTTGTTCTTTCTCATGCTCGTAAATACATGAGAATAAGTTACCGAGCTTAGTCTTTGTTCTTTCTCATGCTTGTAAATACATGAGAATAAGTTACCGAGCTTAGTCTTTGTTTTTTCTCATGCTCGTAAATACATGAGAATGCAATCGAGTATACTTTTATCACTTTTTCGGACTCGTAAAGTTTATACGAAAAAGGAACCGACCGGAGTTCCCTTTAAGCTCTTTTCAGACTCTCTAAACATGAAAATATTGTCGAGCGACCTTGCTATTTTTACGCTCGTTAAATTATTTGAAGAAAGTGTATATTGAGCGATAATTTATCTCTTTTTTGGTCTCTTCATACTACTTTACGAAAAAGGAATTGAGAGAGTTCTCTTTTAAGTGTTTTTTCAGACTCTATAATCATGAAAAACCTATGAGTTTTCTTTCTTTGGACTCGTAAAACAAACATCGAAAGGACCATATGGGACTGAACCACTCCTTCCTAGGGTTCATTAAACATACTCCAAGGGACTTGTCCGAAGGATGAGCTTACATTTCAAGCATATGTTATCTTCCTAAAGATTGTGTAAAAATAAAGAGGTACTCGCCAGAAATGGTGGGGGGGGAATTGGGAAAGAAATGTATCTAAACATGTATTCTGTGGAAGAGTCACTTTTGAAAATAACACCCTTTCACTCACCTTGTGTCTAGGTTGGAAAATCCACTTGTCTCCTGATCATACTCCTTTATAAGATTACAAATCGGTCCGTGATCCCTATTTTTGAGTCAGTGTTTCCAAGACAATTGTCATGTCGTCAATATCTTCAAAAAGATGTCCAACCTCAAAAGTCTTCTATTGCGTCGGCCAATTCTGCAGTCTTAAAGCCTTATATTGCATCGGCCATCCCTAAGTCGGTCCTAAATCACTTGTTACTCTGATCTACATCAAATCTTGTTACTTGTTTCGTGTCATTGATGTGGGATACATTAAGGCCCTCCTGTGACGAGTCTTTTCCTGTCGACTTTAACTCATTATCCAGGAATTAGGCTTAGAAACTAATTGGTACCTTGGAACTTGCATGTCTCAATGGTAGGTTTCCTCGCTTTCGACAGTGGGTTTTCATTATTGACCCCTGATTAGGAGATTCTGCTGAGTGTTCGACTTCAGCTCATTTATTCACATTCGTTGGATTGTATTAGTGTACCTTGGGATTCATTGACATTAATGGTGATTTCCCTCGCACTTGTTAATGGTATACACTAATGACCGGTAATCAAGTGGTTTCTACCATGTTCGATTTCAACACATGTATTCACATGGTTAGATTCATACTATAGAGTGGTGGAGATGAAGACCCTGGATCTTTTCTGACAAATTCAGGTTGTGTTGGAGTATATTCAGTGTATCGTTGCATAGATCCACATTGTATGTTTGGTGGCTATGTTCCAATTTGAGTCTTTAACACATAGATCCACAGTGTATTTTTGGTGGCTATGTTCAGATTTGAGTCATATTGGCATGGATCCACAGTGTATGTTTAGTGGCCATGACTTGTCTTACTTGACATGGATCTTCGCATGTCGGCATTTATGCTTTGAGTCATTTGTATTTTGAGTATGGGAATGCCTACCTCAGTGATGATATATTATTGTAATGTATTTCCTTGTTTGTTGGCAGGTTTCCGACCGACTGTTCCTCGTTCCCTACACACACTCGACAAAGTATTTCAGCTATCACTATGTTCTAACTTCATACTTTGGGGATCTCTCTATTACACATTATTTTCATCATCCCTATGACCATTAATGATGTAAACCTATATGTTGCCTTCAGAGGGGTCAGTGGCCTGAGTTCCTGAAGAGAGAAGGGAGAAGAACTTTTCCTGAGAAAAGAAGTTGCATTTTCTTGTGTAAAAACCTTATAAAAAGGAAGTTCGCAGGTTGCCTATGTATTAGGGTGTGAGAATGCTTGATTATCGTAGTCTACATCATAGCTTGGGTGCGAACAGTTCACAGGTTTCACTATAAGCAGGGTGCGAGAATGCTTACACATGGGAAAAACAAGCGTTTTCTTGAATCTTCTAGAAGAAGAAACTTCCATGGTGAGGTGGCATTCGAATGGTTTGGATCTTACTCACTTTCATGATTTAGTGGGATCATCCTAACCTCCTCACCTTATCTTCTTCAACTTATAAAAGGAGAGGATCTCTCATGGAGAAGGGGTTCTTGAGCTTGTTAGCTTTGGTTGGCTTGGAATTATTAGCTTGGTTGGAGTGGCTTTGAGATTTGCCTTTGTCAAGATAGATTGTGAATATTATCAGATCTATGCTCTCAGAATTCTTGGAGTGAAAGTGAGTGGGGAACGAAGGACAGTTGGAAGGGACCTTATGACATCAAGGCCATGGTTGTAATCTCTCTTTCACATTTAATATGATACAGTAATATAATTCTTTCTTATAAAGCTTGTTGTGTTTTATTGTATGATTCCTTGATCACATACATAGGTTTATATTGAGTTTATGCTATTAATATCACTTTGGTTGGTTTCATTCTTTTGCAGGATCATCATTGTATGAGCGTTGGAACGGAGCTAGGATGGCGATAGCAAGAGGAAGCGACATTTAAACGGTATGTCACCCATCCCTCTTTGGTTAGTAAATTCAATATTTAAAACTTAAGGAAAGTGTCATGTTCTGTCTTGTTTTGTTCTAGATACAGGTGGATCTAGGGAGATCAGTTAGTGTCTGCACCTACCGATTAGTCCGATAACATCAGGTCAATATTCTAGAGGTTCAGGTCAGCTACATAAGTTTTGGGATGGCTACATGTTTATTTTGATGCTTAGATTTGCTTATGATATGGTGAATGTGTGAATCATTCTTAATATGGTTGGTCTTGTACTTAGATATGGTATATGTTGGTTGGTTGGATGAGTGAGAAACACTCTTATGTATGGCACATATTGTATGAGACAGATCTACAGAAATGCAGTGCTAGTATGTCTAGTATTTATCATTGGTACATCTTTTTGGGTTGAGTGTTGAGGCATATCTTGTATTTCTTGGTACATGGTTGTGGGATTTTGGTTGTGATGTGTTGTTGAAGTCATTGGTTTATCTTGAGGATACATAACAGTGAGGGTTTGATGTTTAGTCCATGTGAGGGTTTATTACACATGATTATGATTGTATGCACATGTATGGAACATGAATAGAGAGACATAGATGCACATGGTTTGAGAAATATTCTTGTGATATTGAGTATGAGAACTATGTTATCAGATATGATCTATTGAGGATATTCTTGGTACAGTATTTTGGTATATGTTGGTACAGGTTGATTATAGGTTATTGGTACAAGTTGACTACATATTATTGTCACAGGTTGGTTATGGGTTTTTGGCACATATTGGTACAGGTTTATAGTGGCATATTTCACAATGACAGTGTGACAGTGGTTTCATCAGTTATTTCACACTTATATTTTAGGGCAGTTAGATGAGGAAAGGATAGGTGGTTGTAGCCACCTTCTGGTTGTAGCTAGAGAACATAGTGGGTTGTAACCTCCTTTTGGTTGTAGCTAGAGAATTGAGGAGTTTGAGCTTCTCTCTGGTTGTGGACTGAAAATATAGGGGGTTGGAGCCTCCTTCCAGTTGTACCTGAAAACAAAGGAATTTGGGGCTTCCAATGAATGTAATTCTTAAATACATATAAGAAAAGTCAGTATGTGGTTTTCTCCTGCATTGGGTTTCCACGTAAATATATTGGTGTATTGTGTATGGGTATGATTTCTCATTGCTCATGGTTTATTTATTCTACACTTGTTGAATGATATTGGTAAATTGGTCATAAAGTTAACAACATTTTTATACTATGGTTAAAAAATATTTAAAATATATATTACTGATTCACTCGCCCCTCTCAGTAATCCAACAATTGGTATTAGAGCAGGTCCTTCAAAAAGCAGTTTAACAATTGGAAGGAGATCATGGATTAATATAAGATTGGGATACCATAGTTTGATGGAGAATATTATTCCCTCTAGAGTAGAAGAATGAAGACATGCATACATGCACTAGGATTTGATGTTTGGTGATCAGTAGTAGGTGGATACAAAGCACCAACCACTCCTCCAACAGATAAAGATGGAAAGAAAATTGAAGAAAATAATTCAAGGGCTACAAGTGCACTCCTAAGTGGTCTGACTAAATCAATATACACCTTGAAGGTTATGCATTGTGATTTAGCGAAAGAAATTTGAGACAAACTAAATAACATATACGAAGGAGATGAGAAAGTCAAGGAAGTCAAACTTCAGATTTTCAAAGCAAATTTTGAACAACTGAAGATGAATGAAGATGAATACATAAAAACCTACTTCTTATGAGTTGATGAAGTGGTAAATAGTATAAGAGGTATGGGATACGAGTTAAGGAACATGTTGTTGTGAAAAAGGTATTGAGATCTCTACCAATGAGACTTGATTCAAATATTCCAGCACTAGAAGAGAGAGTGGACCTAGCTACACTAACCATGGATGCGCTACATGGAAACTCACATCTTATGAGATGAGAAAAGAGCAAGACAATATGGATACAAAGGAATAAACATTCAAAGCATATAAGAATACAAATCAAAAGTACAAGCAAAAGGAAAAGTCAGATAATAGTTGTAGTGATATCTCAGAAGATGATGAAGAAGTAGCCAACTTCGTCAGAAGGATGAAAAAGGGAAACGACAAATACAAAGGTAGGACTCCATTTATTTGTTTTGATTTTGATGGTATTGGTCATTTTGCTAATAAATATCCCCATAAGAAAAAGAAAAGAAATGAGGAAGATGACTCTAAGAGAAAACAAATACAAAAAGGAAAAATAACCAAAAAGAATTTTTTCAAGAAAATCCTATGCACCAAAGAAGACAGTTCCTCATTAGATGAAGAAGATCAAGTCAGTGATAGTGATACATAAATGGTTATATTCATGGAAGTATAAGACTCTGATGAATAAGGAACGAAAGAAGAATATGAAGAGGCAGAAGTTGATTACAGAGAATAAATGTTGAGTGCCATAAAAGTTATAAAAAGGGAAAAGAATAAAAACAAGGCACTACAGGAAGAACTAAAAAGAAAAGAGGGAACTCGAAATCCCAACTCCAAATAATTAGATAATATGATCACTAAATTAAAAATAAAAGTAGAAGAAGACAAGAGAATCGAAGAAGAACTCAAAGAACAATTAGAAGAAAAATATAGGATCATTGAAAATTTGGAAGTAGAGATTGTCACATTGAGAAAAGACGTTCAGAAGAAAAACATGCAAAACAACTCTAAAGTTTTGGATGAGATTATTAGAAGTCAAAGGCCACATCATGATAAGTCTAGACTAGGATACAACCATATAGAAACATGCTCAAGCTCAAAAATGACAGATCAGGAAACAAAGCAAAGAAGCTATGCAGAGACAATTAGAGGATCTAATGAAAGAGAACAAGACAATAAGCTTAGAAAGGAAGATCACAGATACACTCCACCTCCAAGAATATTCAGAGCTCAGCATTATCAGCAGTCAAAAGTAAAAATATCTCGAGAAGAAGAAGGATTCAGAAAATAATCACCTTTTAAATATATACATCTCCCAGCTATCAAACATTTTTTATTAGATTATGTTATTCATGTAATAATTTTGGTCACAAGGTTGTGAATTGAAGAGACAACAGTAGAAACAAAAACAACTATGAAGGCTATATAAGAAATGCTTATTCAAGAAGGTCTAATGAAATGCATAGAAGAAACTACAACAGGTTTGAATCCTTGAGTACTGAAGTAGAATGCTACAAGTGCAACAGCTTTGGACACATGGCCAAAGATTGTAGAATGAAAATCCATCCAAGAGAATCACAACAAAACAATAACAATCACAGAAAGGAAACACAAATAATATGGGTAAGAAAGCAGAATCAGTACAACAATGAAGAATGCACACTCGCTCTACAAGCTCAACACAAGAAACGTGGTCAGTATGTTGACAATGGCTATTCAAAGAACATGACAGGTGATAAGGACATGTTTCTAACTTTGAAAAAGGAAACATATGGATCAGTCTCTTTTGGAAAGGACAACTCAGCCAGAATCATTGGAAGAGGCACAGTCAAAATTGGAAGTAAGGATGCCAAGGCAAAAAATGTTCTACTAGTGGAAAATATAAAACACAATCTTATGATTGTAAGTCAAACATGTGACAAAGGTCACAAACTTGTGTTTGATTCACAGAAATGTGATATAAGAAAAGAAAATTTAGGAAGAGTGGTGGAAACAGCTATGATAACTTCAAGCAACATATATGTACTATGTGAAACTAGAAAAGAAAAGTGTTATCTAGGAAAGGAATATGAAGTTTGGTTATGGAACAAATGAATGGGTCACATAAAATTCGATAATATTGTTAATGTCAGCAGAAAAGAAGGAGTCGGAGAAATTCCCCAGATCATGAATCCAACCAGCACATTATGCAAGCATTATCAACAAGGAAAGAAAACAAAGACCAAGTTCAAATCAAAGGCATACTCCACAACAAGACCGCTAAAAATTGTGCATACTAATCTAGTTGGACCAACTAGAACAAAGGGTTTGAAAGGTGAGTAGTATTTTATGCTATTAGTTGATGATTATACAGGAAATGACTGCAGTTTATTTTCTCAGGAAGAATTCAGAGGCATTTGAGAAATTCAAAATGTACAAGGAGATGGTTGAAAATGAAACAGATTTGAAAATCAAATGCTCAAGATCGGACAATGGAGGAGAGTTTACTTCAAAAGAATCCATGGAATTCTGTAGTAAGCATGGGATAAAGAGGAAATTCTTCGTTGCCATGACACCACAACAAAATGGAGTCATCGAAAGAAAGAATAGGGCAATACAGAAAATGGCTCGAACTATGTTAATGAACTCCAAGTTGACAGACATCTTTTGGGCACATGTAGTGCATACAACAATTCACATTCAAAAAAAAGGAATGATAAAAAAAAATAGTGATAAAACTCTGTATGAGTTATGTAAAGGAATACCATCGAATGTGAATCAATTCAGAGTGTTTGGAATCAAATGCTACATTAAAGAGAAGAGGGGAAAATGGGAAAGTTTGATTCTCAGGTTGACAAGGGTATACTTGTTGGGTACTCAAGCACAAGGAAATAATACAAATGCTTCAATCTAAGGCTCAAAATAATTATGGAGAGCATCAATGTAACTCTTGATGAGATAGGTGGACGCAGGATAAAAGAAGAAGGAAAGGATTCCATGAAACAAGTTAACGAAGAAGAAGTAGTAGAAGAGGAAGATGAAGAAGACCAAGAACAACAAGATATTCAAGTACCTCCAAAGACACCTACCAGATGAATACAGAAGAATCATCCATCAGATCAGATTATTGGAAACAAAGATGCAATAGTTGAAACTAGAATAAGAATTCATTCACCAGAACAACTTCACCTAACACTACTATATACAACTGAGCCAAGCAGTTTTGAAGAAGATAGTATGTTGGATCAAAGACATGGATGAAGAGTTAGAGAAAATAGAGAAGAATGACACTTAGGAACTGGTTCCAAGACCAAGGAACAAGAATGTGATTGGTACAAAGTGGGTTTTCATAAACAAATTGAACAAATATGGACAGGTTACCAGGAACAAAGAAAGATTGGTATGTAAAGGATACACTCAGGTTAAAGGTATATACTTTGAAGAGATGTTTTACCCAGTTGTCATAATGGAAGAAATGAGATTGATCCTAGCTTATGCATGCTCCAAGAATATTAAAGTGTATCAAATTGACATGAAATCAACCTTTCTAAAAGAGGATCTAGAGGAAGAAGTCTACATTGAGCAACTAGAAGGATTTCAGTTGTCTAAGAATGAAGATTATGTTTGCAAGTTGAAGAAGGCCTTGTATGGTCTTAAACAAGCCGTCAGAGCATGTTATTCCAGACTGGACAGATACTTACAATAACAAGGATTCAGGAAATAAAATGTAGACAACAACCTCTACATCAAGGTAAATCAAGATAATATTTTGTTAATTGAAGTTTATATTGATGATATTATTTTTGGAAGTGTTGATGACATGACGAGCCAAAAATTTGCAAAGGATATGTAGAATGAGTTTGAGATGTCATTTCTTGGAGAATTATCTTTCTTCTTGGGTCTTAAGATATGTCAAAGAAAGCAAGGAATTTTATCTCTTAGACCAAGTACATCAGAGAAATGCTAAAGAGGTTCAGAATGGAAGATTGCAAACCAGTCAGCACTCATATGCAAACCAATTGAAAGTTAAGTAGATATGATGATTCAAAGGCTACATATCAGAGGCGGTACAGTTCAATGATTAGCAACTTACTTTATGTGAAATCTTCCAGAGAAAATGTAATGCAAGTAGTTGGACAGGTGGCATGATTTCAAGCAACACCAAAGGAATCACATGTTCTAGCAGTAAAGAGTATATTTAGAGATCTCAAGGGTAAAAAAGAGTTTGGATTATGGTATCCAAAAGGAAAGGATCTATTACTTATTACCTACACATATGAAAATTGGGCAGGTTGCATTGATGACCGAAGAAGTACAAGTGGATCACCTTTCTACTTGGGTGAGTGTTTGGTATCTTGGCTAGGCAATAAATAGTCATATGTATCATTGTATACAGTCGAAGAAGAATATATTGCAGCAACAACGTGTTGTACGTAGGTCTTATGGGTGAAACAAACATCGAATATATACAAGTAGGTCATATGATGTAAAAGGGGGAGATATTGATAAAATTCATGGAGAGGGAGTTAGTTGCTTGGAGAGAGAGCACATAGGCATGATTCCAGGGGGAGTGATGGTTAAAACGGGAGAATGAGGGATATGACTTTAGTGCTGCATCAGATTGTTGCCATCAATGCCAAAGGGGGAGATTGTTGATCAATTGGGTTGGTTGTCATTGATGTCAACCCTTGAAGAAAGTCCGATGGAAAATTCTGGTAGCCCGAACATTTTTTTTAATGAACCCACATTTGGTTGAGGAATAATGTAATGGAGATCAGTGAATTTGCAAGTGAGACTAATCTAGATGGATAGTACATGTCGTTTTGTTTCCAGTGATATCTGGTACATCATGTTGTTCCTCACGGTTGAGATATGGATTAGTGAAGTTGGAGAACCCTTATGGGTTATCTAGAAGCCCCTAGAAGGTCAAAGAAGTTAATTTATTCTAGAATCTCCTAGAAGAAGTTTACTAGTCAAAGTGGTTGTAACTAAGAGTTAATCATGAGTTAAGTTGTTGCAAAAAGAAAATAATTAAAAATAAATTAGTTGCAACTAGAAGTAGTGAGATTACTATTTGTGGATAAAGTGGGTTATCCCTAAAATAAGGAAGTTGGGTAAAACAGTTAGAAGATAACCCCTAGAGGAAAGTACTTGGAGAGTATAAATAAGAGAGCAAGGGTCTCCTATTAGCACCTATTAAGCACATTGAATATCTATTAATTTGTGAAAGGTTTATTCTAGGTACTCATTGGTACATCTGAAGTTATGCAAGTCTGAGGTAGAAAAGGAGGGTTGACGGTGAAAGTTTCGGAGTTGTAGAATTTGAAAAAAACCCTAGTTTCTGAGGTGTACACATGTTGTAGTGGAGGAAGGTGCGTACGTACGCGGGCTACAGTGGAGGAAAGTACGTACATACATGGGATGTATAAGAGGAGGTAACATACATGTGAAAAAACTCATGAAAACTTGAGTATATGTTGGTGTCAGGCCCCTAGAGTCTAAAAGCAAGTTCCCAGGTCAACATTCGATAGGTTCAGGTCAGTGACAAAAGTTTTGGTATGGTTACATGTTTGTTTTGATGCTTGTATTTTCTTATGATATGGTGAATGCTTGAGGCATTCTTGATATGGTTGGTCTTGTGCTTGGATATGGTATATGTTGGATGGTTTGTTGAGTTAGCAGTAGTGTTATGTATGGCACATATTGTATGAGACATATATACAAAAATGCAGTGCTAGTATGTCTAGTATTTATCATTGGTTCATCTTGTTGGGTTGAGTGTTGAGGCATATCTTGTATTTCTTGGTACATGGTTGAGGGATTTTTGTTTTGATGTGTTGTTGAAGTTGTTGGTTTAGTTTCAAGCTACATAATAGTGAGGGTTTGATGTCTAGTCCATTTGAGGGTTTATTACACATGATTATGATTGTATGCACATGTATGGCACATGACTAGGGAGGCATAAATGCACATGGTTTGAGTAATATTCTTGTGATATTGAGTATGACATATATGTTATCAGATATGATCTATTGAGGAGATTGTTGGTACATGTTGTTGGTATATGTTGGTACAAGTTTATTACAAGTTATCGGTACAGGTTGACTACATATTATTGGCATAGGTTGGTTACAGGTTGTTGGCATAGATTGGTACATGTTTATAGTGGCATATTTCACAGTGATGGTGTAACAGTGGTTTCATCAGTTATTTGAAACTTATATTTTAGGGTGCTTGGATGGGGCAAGGATAGGTGTTTTTAGCCACCTTCTGATGGTAGTCGGAGAACATAGGGGTTGTAGCTTCCTTCTGATTGGAGCCATAGAATTGGGGAGTTGGAGCTTCCCTCGGGTTGTAGCGTAAAAATATAGGGGGTTGGAGCCTCCTTCCAGTTGTAGTTGGAAAACAAAGGAAATTGGTGCTTCCAACGAATGTAATTCTTAAATACATATAAGAAAAATTATTCCCTGGTTTTTTCCCGCATTGGGTTTCCACCGAAAAATATTGGTGTGCTTTTTATGTGTATGATTGCTCATTGTTCATGGTTTATTTATTTTGCACTTGTTGAATGATATTGGTAAATTGCTCATAAAGTTAACAACACTTATATATTGTGGTTAAAAAGGTTTAAAAATCTCTATTACTGATTCACCCCCACTCTTAATAATCCAACAGAAATGACAAGGTTATTATCTAGAATGTGAAAACTAAGTTGTCCTCTTGATCCAGGTGAATATTGGTGGCCACCCACCTTTCCAACTGGCTCCTTTTGTCCGTTTTTGTTCAGCATGTTATTCTGTACTTATGTGTAATTATGGGTTCTACACTTTTGGGGTTGTATGAAGCCCCACACATCCTCCAAGTGGATACTGGTGGCCCCTTGCCTAATCCAACTGGCTTATTTTGTATGTTTTCATGTCATCGCATCTTGTTGTACTTCCAGGGCCATTTTGGGGCCCTAAACATTGTTTTTTGGGCTCGCCACAGTAAAACTATAGACAGAGTTAGATTTTGACGACAAAAAGTGTAGATCTCTTAAAGACCTCTCCAACAGGTTATCACACGCCTAAAACGGAGTTCGTATGCAAAAGTTACGACCCTAGGAAGTTGAGGTACCAACTTACCCATAGGGGGCCACATGAATTTTGGTGTTTCCCCTTCTAGGGTTAGGTTTTTGGATGTCTAGGGTTTTGGAATTCATGAGTAATATCAAAAAGGCCTCTAGAGCCTCATTGTAATCGATTCTGCTCAAACGAATGCACGTAGCAGCCACATCTCTTCTCAGAGATAGCTACCACCATTCAAGCAAGTGTTTCAGTTCTGCAGTTTTACAGTTTCAGTCTATTTCATTATTCAATAGAAGATATTGTTCATTGGATATATGTGTTATTCTTCATATCTTTGTGTTTATTGTATTTAGTCTATTAATCAGTTTGTTCCACTTCTAAATACGGATCAGTGGTTGTTACGAGGAAAATCTCTCTGTGGCTAGGGAAAACCACAACAGACGGAAATGACTATAGAAATCAACTCTACTCCTAAGTATTCTATATAAAAATATATGCTAGCCAGACAAGATAAAAGGCCTACCTCATCGAGACGTTCAATGAAGTCCATCATTGAGCACTTGACCCAAATCAATATACCTGCAACTAGTCCTCAAAAACCAAGCAAAGAAAGCATATGGTGATAATATATGATGTTAGCACATTCAATAGAATAATCCATTAATAAACATGACAAATACGCCCATGTAATAATAATTCAAATATTTTCAAGATATCAATTGGACGGGGAAAGAGTATTTCTATTAATATATGAACAATAGAAGTGAAAAAGTTACAAATTTCTGTGTCGGCACAGTTCGGAACCAAGAAACTAAGTTCCTTCTAGCTGGGCCTCCACCAAAGGCAAGCTCATAGAAGAGAGACGATGGAGTTATCAATCAATAAGGGAAGAGATTGGGGGATAACACTGTGTTCAGACTTAAAGGACAAAAGGATGAAAACTCAATATGAAGTAAATAATTTCTCTAGAGTAACTTTTCTCTCAAAGTTGAATTCTTTCTCTTCTTTTCCATAGCTCGGAATTGGCCCATTTATAGCCTTCAAATGGAACTGAAGGGCCGAGTCGGACCATTTCCAGTATATGGAAGGCCAAGGATCATAGATCTCATGTTGTGACATGGAAACCCGACACCATTTTTCATTTTTGGGCAAAAATCTCGATGTACACGAGATGTAGTGGTGCAGTCTGTGTATACACATGATGTATAGTAGGAAAGGTGCATACATGTGGAAAAAATGTATTTTTTATCTCTGGACTTTGCAAAAAGGAATGAAAAGTCTACATAGGGAAATGGAAAAAAGGCCCTATGTGCAATATTGCATAGGGTGAGGCAAATATTTCTATAACATATGCCCCCTAATGTGTGAGGCCATAGGAGTATCTGCGATGGCCGAAATACATTATAAAAATCCATAAGTGGAGTGATGGGGAACCAGCTGGAAGAACTAGTTGCTCATTACATTTTGCACTGACTTTGCATACATGGATACCAATTTGTATTACACTGCAAATCCATGTGAAAATATACCAAACAATTGTTTGTGGCCATGAATAGGAAAATACAAATGCATTTACATGCCAAAGGTTGTCATGGTCACAAACAATGCCCAGTAGAACCAGTCTCAAAATCAATCTGAAGATATTTGTATACAATGGAGTACAATCTGATATCCCATTGTCACTAAAGTCATATAGGTACTGGTCCAATGAATAGGAAGCAATAGCTCAGAAAATTTGCAGCCACATATTGATGTCTTCAAGTCTTCTAGAAAATCCTCCAAAGGTGCAAGTCTACATTATGTGAATAAAGGAGTTGAGGTCGAACACAATGAGACATTTCTTGATCACCGATCATTGAGGTATATCGTTAACAAACGTGAGACAACCTACCGATAATGAAAGTAGGTATCAAGGCACCGAGTACATTCTTACAAGTGTGAGTAAAGGAGTCGGGGTAGAACACTTGAAGAATCCATC
Source organism: Picea engelmannii (assembly GCA_009831015.1). Classification (NCBI taxonomy): domain Eukaryota; kingdom Viridiplantae; phylum Streptophyta; class Pinopsida; order Pinales; family Pinaceae; genus Picea; species Picea engelmannii. The sequence goes on along the minus strand of ML804192.1, from coordinate 55,443 downwards.
GATCATGAGACATTGATGTATTCCCAACTGTCGATGGCGAGAGAACCTGCCACATATGACTGCAAGCCTCAAGGTACTTATAAGACTCTATGTCTCATTTCTAGAATAGATGATCTCAATTCGATGGAAGGAGACTTGCTGAAAGGAGAGAATTAAGGCATCTCTTATCATTGAGCACGAGGTACAAAGCAGGAGCTTCATGATTTGGAGGAAATCGGATGAAGAACATGTTCACGAACCAACAACCTTGTGCATCTTTCACATGTGCCAAGTGAAAGTGGTTCAAGAAAAATACCCTCTGAATAGCAGACAATGAGGAAAACTACTGACAAAGGTGAGGAAACCACCAATAAGGATAATGGCATCCAATACACTGCATGAATCTCAATGTGTGAATAAATGTCTTTCCGTCGAACACAAGGGAAACCACCTAGTCAATGACCAATGATGAAATGTCGATTGATGGGTTCAAGGTTACCTACCAATGATGAAAGTAGGACTAGGGTGCATGAAAGGACTACAGTATCATGTGATTCTAAGACAAACTGGGGGTATGGTTGACATGCAAACTCAAGAGTTATGAGAAATTTCTGACACGGGTTGATAGACTTCCTTTCAACGGGAGCATGAGACATATGGAAGACTCTAACAAAATAGACTTAATGATGAAACCATAAGATGCAGGAGGCATCAATGAAATTCTCCAAAGGGACTGGAAGAGTAACCCGTCGATATAGAAAACTTTTTGTAACGAGCTCAACTTCCTAAGGCCATGCTAAACCCAAAATTATGATGACAAATGGACTCAATAACTGTGTGCTCTGTTCAAAGGCGACACAACTATTGCCAATATAAGATAATACTCCCTTCCCACCTGTCTCTTTTTGTTTTTTCATAGACAAATGAATGTTATGATACAGAGGAGGAAACGAGTGTCGCAAGTAAGAAAAACTAGTTCCAGTAGTGGAACATACCTATGCTCAATGCAAGGAGATGCATGCAAGACATGGACACTCGGGGGAATGTTCCCTCCTAGGTAGAGGGTGTCAAATTGCGAAGGATATAAACAAGGCTCTACTTGGTTGAGGATGCAAAAACTGTTGAGGAAAACAGTTTATAACTGTTAAATTAAATATTAGTTTATAATGGTCAATTAGAAGTTAGACTTGGGAATTAATAAAGTCAAAGTGACTTTAGGTTAATTTATTTGCTTTTAGGTCAAATGTTTGCTTTTAGGTTATATTTTCACTTTATCCCACAGTCATAAAGTGGTTTGACTCTACTTGATTGTAACCCATATAAGAAATCTATTTGCTCTCTTATTTAATTGATTGAATAAAGACAGATAACCTTATTCAAGTTATCTTGGTTTATGTGTGTGCTCGATTTCCATTACATGGTATCAGAGTAGGGTTAGGGCCACAGAGTTTGGGAGCGCGTGAAGACCTAGGGACTGCTACTGGCAGTGACGGATCGAGGGATCCCCAGCGTAGCACACTCAAGGAGCCGAAAGGGTTTTGGATCAGCCGGAGCCGGGTTCGTTTATTTTTCAGTTTTAAAAGCTGAATTTTTGTTTTAGAGATTTTTTTCGGAAAAAAATTGTGGTTTTAAAGCCAGGTTCACGGAATCAAATTCGATTTTTTTTTTGGAATTTTGGGGATTTTTGGAGGGGGGGGAGGGGCAGATGGATTTTTTTTTAAATTAGAATCAGTTGTACATCGTATAGAATTTATTTTAGCAGTAGCAGACGTAAATTTTTTAAGATCAAACCGCACGGAAAAATTCCTACGGATTTTTACACAGCAAACTTTTTTTGTCATACAACAATTTAATTCTGTAGCCCGAAAATTTAATTGAGCCGTACGAATTAATTCATCCATATGGAATTGATTTGTAGCATATGGAAAATTTAATTTAGCAGCGAGACCGTACATATCAGTCGTACAGTCCATACGAACTGCCATTTTTTTTGCTAATCTCTGCAATTTCTGAGTTTTAACTGAAATTTCTCTCAAATTTTGTCAATTTGGATGGTTTGGAGAACAGATTGGCATGTTCTTACCCAGATTGGTGCCCAGCTTCGAATATCTCGTGTTTTTTACTGCTAATTTCTTGATTTTTTTAGTAGATTTGAGGAGAAATTGGTTGATTTGAAGTTGGTTGAGGGCAGATTGCAGGTATTTTACCATTATTTATCTGCTAAGTTTAGTATTTTACACTCATCTATGGATACATTGACCAACATCATGTTGGAAGGCAACCAGAAGTTCTTTGGGAAGAACTACAATACCTGGAAGCAACGCATGTTGGTCATTTTTGTGTATCGGTGCTTGTCAGATGTTGTTCTGGGCACAAGTCCTCATCCCACGGTTGCAAGTAAAGACCAAGACAATTTTGATGGCCAATATAGAGAGGCCATGATGTTGATCAAATTTTTTGTGACAGATGAGATGCTACTTGAGGTTCAGAATGGGAAGACTGTTGCAGCGATCTGGAAATAGCTAAAAGAGACTCATGAGATTTTAGATAAGGGTCGAGCGTTCTTTTTAAAGAATATGTTGTTCTTGATCAAGATGAGTGAGGGTGCCTCTCTCCAAGAGCACTTACTCAAGATCAAGGAAATCCAGGAGCAGTTGGAGTCCATTGGTCGGAAGATGGCAGAAGAGGACATGGTGGTGATCACATTGAACAACTTGTCAGGGTCCTACGAGCACTTCATTGAGACCCTGAACATCATAGCTACAGACATTGACCTGAATTTTGGAGAGCTATCCAATAAGCTCTTGTAGCAAAATAGGTGGAAGAAGCAATTTAGGAGCAGCAGTGAGATAGAGGGTTCAGAGCAGGCCTTTGCAGCCAAGGCTAAAGGAAAAGGCAAATGGACAAGGAAACTTGGTTTAGGAAATGGTGAGGATACCACCAAAAGCCTGAAGACCATCACTTGTCATTACTGTGGCAAGACTAGCCATATGAAGAAGCACTGCAGAAAGTAGTTGGCATATCAGAAGCACAACTAGGGAGGGTCTCAGCAGAAGGCCCATGTCACAAAGCACACAGAGGAGAAGGAGGCATCCTTCTATGCTTGTATGGCATGTACACAAGCAGATTAGTCCAGGTCATCTTCTTGGTTTGTTGATTTAGGCGCATCCAGGCATTTCACCAATCGGAAAGATTGGTTCACAGAGTTTACACCTAGTCCATCCAAAGACTCAGTGATCTTCGATGGAGGCGAGGAGTATACTATAGTCATCAAGGGGAATGTTCAAATTTCCTTAGGAGGAAAGATTCTTATGTTTCTCAACATCCATTATGTGCCAGGTGTGGAGCTTAATCTGCTCTCAGTTAGTCATATTATGAGGCACTCTCCTCACTTGGATGTCAACTTTAGTAATCACAAGTGTTATATCATTGACAAGAATACCAAGAATATCATTGCTCTTTGTGTGGAGGATCATGGTTTGTTCAGATTGGTGGATATTGGGCAGGGAAGAGAGCATGCACTGGCAGCGAAGAGTGCATCAAACATCTGCACACTATGTCATCAGAGGTATGGGCACCTCAATTTTACCTACCTCTCTCATTTGGCACAAGAGAAACTGGTAGATGGACTTCCATACACTCAACAGAAGATTTAGGGAGTTTGTGGAGCTTGTCAGGCAGGGAAGAAACATCAAGCACCATTTGATGAAGGACAAGCTTGGAGAGTGCAGAGGGTCCTTCAGCTGGTTCATGCAAACATATGTGGACTAATGACCATGGCATCAATCATCGATGCTAGGTATTTCCTTTTGTTTGTTGATGATTTCAGTAGGAAAACATGGGTGTATTTTTTGAAGTTGAAGTCTAACATGTTTAAAGAATTTCAAAAGTTTAAAGCATTAGTCGAGAATGAGTCAGGTTTTCATATTACCTCTCATATATTTGATAATGGTGGAGAATTCTGCTCCAAATAATTCAATAATTTGTGTGCTAAACATGGGATCAAGAGACAATACACCACACCCTATACTCCACAGAAGAATGGGGTGGTTGAAAGGAGAAACCGCACTATCACAGAGATGTCCAAATGTATGTTGCAGAACAGGTGTGTTCCTAATAGGTTTTGGGTAGAGGCAGTGTTCATAGCAGTGTACTTACTGAATAGATCTCCCATGTTGGCAGTAAAGCATAAGACTCCAGAGGAAGCATGGTCTAGAATAAAGCCCAAAGTAAATCACTTGAAGATCTTTAGTTCTACTGCTTACACTTGGATTCCAGCTGTGAAACAAACCGAGTTAGATCTAAAGAATAAGAAGATGATGCTTACAGAGTACATCGATACCCATAAATCTTACAGATTAGTTGATGTTGAAACTGATAAGGTGAGATTTAGTAGAGATGTTGTTGTTGATGAGGAGGTTGGACCCTTCCATACTCCTCCCGCATTCAGAGTTACTGAGCAGCCAAAAGTCATTGAATATTTAGGTGTCAAGCTTCTGATATCTCCACCTGAAGGGGGAAATATTTTGAGCATGATGATGAGGAATCAGAGAAGGATGAGTCTCCTAGGTTAGTCATATCAGTGCATTCTAAAGCAGGAATCCCAAGTCATGGTGGAAATATTGACTTGGCAGCCAGAGATTCCAAAAGACCCAAGCGGTGGCACAACACCATTGGATATGTTCGGATGGGAGAGATGATTGAGGGAAGATCATCATGAGGCAAGAGTAGACAACAGACTGGCACAATCAGCTTTTCTCTTATGGCCAATATTCAAGAGATCTATGAGCCTCAGGTATTCAAGGAAGAAAAAGGAAGACCCGAATGGGAAAAGGCCATGGACGTCGAACATGAAAGTTTGATGAAAACTCAGACTTGGGATCTCACATCTCTTCCATCAGGGAAGAAACCCATTGGCTACAAATCGGTGTATAAGGTCAAGTATAAGGCAGATGGTACACTTAAAAAGTACAAAGCATGGTTAGTTGCGAAAGGATTCTATCAACGAGAAGGCATTGACTATGAGGAGACTTTTCCCCCTACAGCGAAGATGAGCACTATTCGTCTTGTTCTAGTCATGGCTGCACAGCAAGGCTAGAAGGTCCATTAGATGCACGTCGCAAAAAGTGCCTTCCTCAATGGATATTTGAAGGAAGTGGTATACATGTGCCAACCAGAGGGTTTTTAGGTTGCAGGGAAGGAGCATCTAGTTTGCAGACTAAAGAAGGATCTATATGGTCTGAAACAGGCACCGAGGGTGTGGTACATCAATATTGAAAGGTATTTGGTTCAACAGGGATTCCAGCGGAGTCCTTCAGATTCCAACTTATATGTCAAAAGAGTTGGTAATGACATCATTCTTCTAGTTGTTTATGTGGATGATATCATTATTATAGGTAGTGAAGAAGATGAAATTACATGGATCAAATCCAACATGAGCAGAGTATTTGACATGATAGATCTAGGCCTCCTACACTATTGTCTGGGTGTAGAAGTTTGGCAAACAGGGAAAAACATTTTTTTCTCACAAACAAAGTATGCAGGAGTTTGGTGGATAAGTTCAGGAAAGAGGCTTGCAAAATCTCCCCTACACCTATGGAGAAAGGGTTGAAACTTCCAGCCAATAATGACTCAAAGGCAATCAGTGAGTCACTATACAGACATCTAGTGGCCAACTTGATATATCTTACAACCACTAGACATGATCTGAGTTTCGTTGTGAGCTTCATTTCCAGATTTATGACAACACTGAAAGTAGAGCACTGAATAGCAGTGAAGCAAGTGTTGAGATATGTGAAAAGGACACTTGACTTTGGTATTCTTTACAGCAGGAGCAAAGACCCGAGGTTGTGTGGGTATACAGATTCAGATTGGGCAAGTTTTGTTGATGAAAGAAAATCCACTTCTGGATATTTATTCAGCCTTGGCACGGGTGCAGTCACATGGACCAGCAAGAAACAGCATGCAGTTTCCCTTTCATCGACAGAAGAAAAGTATCAAGGAGAATTTAAAGGTGCATGCAAGGCATTTTATCTCGGGAGGATGGTATCAGATATGCAGATGCAGCAGAGAGAGCCTACATCCTTGTTCTATGACAATCAAGGGGTAATGCAACTTGCCAAGAATCCAATCTTCCATGAGCATACCAAACATGGTGATACACACTATCACTTCATCAGATAGCTTGTAGAAGATGGAACTATTGAGTTGCAGTATTGTCCTACAGAGGATCAAACTACAGACATTTTCACCAAGTCTTTGGGTCCCAAAAAGCATGTAAAATTTCGGAAGAAACTTGGTGTAGTCAGTAGATTGACCATTAAGGGAGGGTGTTAAATTAAATATTAGCTTATAATGGTCAATTAGAAGCTAGAATTAGGCATTAATAAAGTCAAAGTGACTTTAGGTTAATTTATTTTCTTTTAGGTCAGATATTTGCTTTTAGGTTATATTTTCACTTTATCCCACATTTATAAAGTGGTTTGACTCTACTTGATTGTAACCCATATAAGAAATATATTTTCTCTCTTATTTAATTGATTGAATAAAGAAAGATAACCTTATTCAAGTTATCTTGGTTTCTATGTGTGCTCGATTTCTGTTACAAGAACCAGCTATAGGCTCAATACTGCAAGCAAGGGAATTAGATGCAATCACAACTTAACGCCAAAAAATGAAATTTTTCATGATCTTAGTCTACTTGGTTTGAAAAAGGGATCAACTTGTACCAAGTAGGTGTCCATTCAAATCCAATTTACGAGTGTGAAAGAGACAAGTTCACTCGACAATCTTTTCATTTTTTGAAAACAATTCGGAAAAGAGCTTAACTAAGACGCGTGACCTTTCAAGTCCAATTAACGAGTGTGAAAGGAACAAATGCACTCGAAAATATTTTCACTTTTTTAAAAGAGTTTGAAAATATCTTAACCAAGACTCGGGGATGTTGTTCTAAACAGCATATAATGGGGGAGGCCAAGGCTCTTGTGCAAGACTTTTTTGAAAGGTCAGCAATTTACGAAGATTTGACACAAGCTTGGGAAAACACAAAGCTTTCCAAGTCGAGGAGGATAAAATACTTACATAGGTTACCTTATATACAATATATTGAATAATTCCCCTTATCTAGAAGGGTGTAGAAGAAGGAGTTAAAGGCTCCACAAGATCATTCCAATCAAAGGAAACCACCCTAAGACTTGGAGGGAGCATACTTGAAGAGAGTGGAATGCTCCCTAGTGAAGAAGGTATAGAACTATAAATGCTAAAGACGTGGTCGAAGGACACATCACCCTTCAAAAGAAGAGTGGGATTGACCGAATATTGCATCAGCAATGTCACTTCCTTAGGCTTTTCACTCTCCAAGAGAAGAGAGGGATCAGTCGAAGATTGCATTGGCACGACCACTTCTTCAACCATTGGTTGAATAGGATGTGAGACAAAAATGTCAGGAGATGCATCACCCCAAAAAATAGGAGTGGTGTTGGTCGAAGATTGCATTGACATCACCATTGGTTGAACAGGATGCGAGACAATGAGGTCAATGGATGCATCAGGCCCTAAAGGAAGAGGGGTGTCAGTCGAAGATTGCATTAGCATGACTGTTCTATCAACCAAAAAAGTTTGGGAAGACAAAGATGACTTGGAACCTAAAGGGCCCCCAGGAAAGGACCACGCTTCTTGTACCACAGCAGTAGTAGGGCACAAATGAGTTAGGTGATCTCCTTTTCAAATCCTACAAAGTAAATTGGGATTACATCTTACATGTCTAGGATTATCAATTGTATGAATGCCCCCAACATGACTTGCAGTGGTTGGTGACATGATCCTAGCATGACTTGCAGAGGATAGTAAAAAATCTCCAACGTGACTTGTAGAGGTTGGTGATGAATTCCCAACATGACTGGCAGAGGTTGGTGATGTATGTGCAATGTGACTAGCAATGACAAGATTTGTGCCCCCAACATGACTTGCAACGGCTGGTTGTTGGTATTCAATATGACTAGGAGAGGTTGTCAACCAATCTCCAACATGACTAACATAGGTTGGTGATATAATGTCACTATGTGACTGACTCTCACAAGACCCAGTCAAGAAAGGTAGGGTCCAAGGATCGTTAAACTAGGAAGTGCAGAAAGGAACATACCTCTCTAATGATACGGGCCTACTCGACATGGCGTAAACGTGGTGAATCGGTGCCATGAAGTCGAAATTTCCCATAAGGGATGAATACATTCTCACACTGATATTCTCAGTTGTCGGTTGAGAATTGTCGATCACAGGGATTGATGGTCCAACAGATGCATTGGGACTAGCATACGCAAAGGATAACTGGTCTATCATCACGATATTCCCATCATGAGTAAAACAAAGAGTACAGAAGATGGATGATATAGAGACAGTCATAGCATAGGTTCAATTGCATCCTAGTAACAATTTATAATCAAGAGGCGCATCAACTACCGTAACCTCCACCTCAACCGTCTTCCCACCCAACTGGACTAGAAAAGCAGGAAGAATATTGTGAGGGTGGAAGGAATGACCATCGAAAGTAGTCAACATGTTCAACGATTTAGAAAGAGTCAGAGAACCGAGAGCTTTCCAACAGATCAGGGACATCACACATGTAGCAACACCTTCATCCACAACCGCACGTTTGATGGTATAATTTGAGTACCCCACGTGGATTTGGAATTCCACATGGTAAGGCAAGCGAGGCTTCACATATGTGACATCAAACTTGATAACTTTTGAGCCACTAGGTTCTAGATCTCCTAATGCAGATAGCAAGGCATTCCTCTGTGAAGAACACATCTGGAGTACTATTATCCGCAATTTTGGTCATTGTGATGATGTCATGATGATGTTATGATGATGGAAAATCAAGCTCTTTACTAAAGACACTTTCCTGAGAAAAGTTACAGTTGTCTTCTTCCAGAAATCACACTTTTGAAGAATGTTCGCAGGCTACTTATATATTCACCTGCGAGAATGCCTGATTCTTGCAGACTACATTAAGCTGGGGTGCAAACCTCTCGCACTGCACTCATTGTTAGGGTGCGAACAGGTTCTTAAAGGGGAAAAAGATAAAAATCTCGAATCTTCTAGAAGGGGATCTTCTAGAAACATGAGTTGGCTTCGAATGGTTATTCAGGTGTTGGCATTCCAGATATCTTGGGATCATTCTCTATCCAAGTAACTAATCTATCTTCTCCTATATATTGAGGAGATTGCTCATGGAAAGGGTTAAGAAAACAAGCAGCAAGCTAGCTAGGGATTGATTATAGAATTAGTGCAAGACTATATGGAGGACTGATGCTACAGCAGCAAGAGACAACAACAAGGTCATCACAAGTGGTTGATTTTCTTCATGCATGAGCAAGTGTGTGTGTCAGAGCTAGAAGCCATCGAAAGGAGGCCTATGACATCAAGGCTCAGGTTGTAAGTTTCACTTTCAATCAATTCAATACAGCAATATGTCCCTTTCCCATAAATATGATGTCACTTTATTACATAACTCCTTGATCATATGTATAGACTAGTTATTGAATATATTAATCTGCCTTTACTTCGATTGGTTCGTTTTGTTGTGATTTGGACGGGACGAGAGCATTGGAGAAAAGCTTGGAACAACAGAGATCTAAGGAAAGCATTCATAAGGTATGTCCATGATCCTCATCTCTTAGTTCATTCAATAGTCTAGATCTAGGGAAAGTGTATTATTCTATCATGTTTTGTTCTAGATCCAGGTGGATCTAGGGAGATCGGTTTGTGTCCGCACTCATGGATTTATCCTAAAACAAAATTGGTGACTCCGCTGGGGAACTATTCCCTTTTTTTCTTTATGGTTTTTGAGTTTTTTGTGGCCATTTTCTCTGTTTGCATTTTTCTCTTGATTTGTCAGTCTCTGAGTCCTCAGGATACCCTAAGAGACCTTCTGGGTCTATAAGCCAGGTTGAATTTTGCTTGCTCTTTCAAAATTTTCATTAGTTTCAGGGATTCTCGCACTGTGTCCATTGACAGCCTGCGAGAACCTAGAAAGTTTGCACTCTACATATATATTCCAGTGCGAACAGTTCGCACTCTGCATCAAAGTGGCCTGCGAGAACACTAGCTTCTTACATTGTGTTCCACACTGGCCTGCGAACATATTTTTTGAAATTTTTGAATTCAAGTTTTGACTCTGTCAATTGCTCATATCTGTTTATTTACACCTCTTTGGCTTACTAAATCAGTGACTTACATATCTTTCTCTTTAGTTGGCTTGTTGGAACTGATCTAGGGTTTCTAGGTTTTTGCTTGCCTTTATAGCTTGACTTTCATGTCTTGGCCCTTTTTGGAATTTTCATTCTCTCTGATTTCTGGAGTTGAGTGTGTTGGGCCAGCTAAGAACCAGTGATTGGTTGATATTTCAGCGTTTGGTGTTTCTTGTTTGCTTGTGGGTTCGAAAGGACATTTTTTCATTTGCATTGAGGAACTCCTTGGTTTGCTTTTGTCTTTACTTTCGTTGAAAGTTTTGGTTGGGTTGTCATAGTTTGATTATTGACGGTTTGATTTTCTTTTCTCATTAATCAGAGTTCTTCTTGGAAAGTGAATGACAAGTTTTCTGTCAAGAGTTTATTTTTGCCCTTTTCAAAAACATTGAAAATCCCGTTTTTAGAGTTTGTTTGAAAAAAGACATATGGAAATTGTTCATTGATATATGATTGTTTACATTGGCATCTAAACGGAAATTGAGCATTTCACTTGCATTGTAGTATTAAGATTGATTTGGAAGATACTCTCTCTCCCGTAACTAGGATTCATGGAATGAAAAGAATCATATTTCATCATATCCTTGCATTATTTGGGTCAGAGTCATACATCACAAGTTTCACTTCTGTTACCTTTGAGTAAACAACATCCTTTGAAAACATTGCGTAATATTAAAATTGACCTACTAACTCTTTTCTAGGGGTCTTTTACACCAACATTTAGCTAGGCTAGTGCTTTGGAGTAGGAAGAGAGACACACTCTCCAAAAGCTCAAAAGCAAACAATAGCATCTTGAGTTAGGGTGTGTTGAATTCCATTGGAAGCATATTGTCCTGGGAAGCCCTTCTAACACAAGGGTCAAGCATTAGGTCGCATTGGTGTCGGCAGAGTTACTAACCCTGCTTTGTTGACATCGGTGTAGAGATTGCACGTATTACAGGGGTCACGCCGAGGTATACCCACAATTATGAGTGGAAGCCTTTGAGTTGATTTCGGGCTAGATACCATGCCTTTGCATGTGGATCGGACTGACGACTGTTTCCCTAGGTTGTATTGTTGTTTGTGGTGACCTTAGTGGCTTATCTCTCTAGGTTCTTACCCAAGGTGACTATGGAGGGGAAAGTCTTCACGGTACCTGGAATCGAAGTTGATCAAACTCACTCGGGCTCCTTGGAGGGTATACCCACGATTATGTGTGGGAGCTTGCACCAACGCGTAAGTCTGTTAAGCAGGTTGTCAATGTAACTTTTCCATCTTAGCCCCGCCCCTTCTCGTCTCGTTGTTGCGACATTGGATTTCATCACCAACTAGTGGCTTCGATATTAGAAGGTAATTTTTGCTTGGTGATTGCTTCTAGATTTTGTTTACTGGGGTGTGCTGTTGGTTTCTCGAAGTTGACCATAGGATTTTCGTTGGGGAGTTGGTTACTTGTTTACAATTGCTCCCCCACGACGTTCACGTAGGATGCAAGGTTTGTCTCCAGAACATCCAGAAGCTTCACAACCTTTGCATACGGAAACACCTGAGGGTACCCCTGAGGACTCTCCTCATCCGGGTGAAATTCCCCTTGTTACTCTACCACACGTGGACATAAGTGACGTCCCAAAAGTTTTTACACCACCTCCACAAGTATAATCCACTGATCCTCTTGCTGATTTTTGAATAACCCATACTATAGAGGACTATCACATTCATCGTGGTGAACAACCTGTTGGACGATTAAATCCTTCTGAAGAAACCGTCGTTACATCCTTTGAATCAACTGTTGGGCCTTCTCACGGTGTAGTAGGCCAAGATCCTTTTTGGTCGAGTGATTTCCGACGAGTCTTGTTTGGTACTGAGTCATCCCCTGTCTACGAAATCAACCCTCCTGTGTCTCCTGAACCAGAGACTACACCAGAGACTACCACGTATCATTTTGTTCTTCCTCCTGAGATGGCCCATCTCGCAAATACTACGAGTGTCCAAACCGGGATTCCTGCAACTACTCTTGCCCCTATTAATACCCAGCGAACTCCTGAGGTTAACCTGAATTTACCTCCTGGTTACCATGCACTGAATCCTTTGTTGAATGTTCCCCATGCAACACCTCCACAAACTCCATTTGGTTCTCCAGGTGGTCCTCCGTTTCCTGGGCATCCTATTCTCGTTTTCCTCCCGACACTCCCTCAGCTTCCTACTGGCAATCCTAATACTAGTAGCACTGTCCCGACTGTTGCGCCAAACTTGCACAATCCTGTTGGTAGACAGGGTAGTACGTTTCCTTTTCCCTTTCCCGGACATAACACAGTTCCTACACAACCTATGGTTGGTACACAACTTCTGGGTGGAACAGTCCCTTTGATAGGGGGACCAACCTCACCTTTAGGACAAAACATACCTCCTGCATTGGCCCAGTATTGGAATCAACTTATGCAAAACTTTCCTCAAAATGTTGGGGGGCAACAAGTTGTCCCTACTATAGGCCAACCATATCCAGGTGTGACTAATTCTATTTGGGGTTCAGGTCAGACTACTCAACCTCAAGTCCCTACTCAGACTCAAGGTCAAAATCCTTGGGGTTACTATCCTATTCAGCCACCACAGAACCAACCAGGGTCTTCCCTCTGGGGGCAGACTGCATACGGTCCCACTGGTCTACCGACAGGGCTTCCACCCCAAAGTCACCAGTATCCACAAGTGAATCGGCAATTGCCTTTTCTTGCTACTTTGGATCTGCCAGATTTGTCTAGGATTCTTAATAATCCTATTCGTCACTCTCCCCAATGGCCTGCTATCCCTGCAAAGCTTCCATCGGACATTCCAAAATTCGATGGGAAGGTGGGAGAGGACCCAAATAATCATGTCGTGACTTTCCATTTGTGGTGCTCGTCCAACTCGTTGATGGACGACTCCATTCGACTGCGTCTTTTTCAACGAACTTTTACAGGTGTTGCTGCGAAGTGGTACATTGAATTACCACGAGGTTTCTTTTTGGATTTCAACACCCTTGCGATGGCCTTTCTAACACATTACCAGTTACTGATCCATTACGATACCAGAACTGAGATTTTAACCTCCTTCAAACAAAGCTCAGGCACTCATATATCTGATCATATTCATGAGTGGCGGCGGAGGCGACGTCTCATTAAACTTGATCTTCCTGATCAGTTACTGGAAGAATTGTTTACAAAGTCTTTTGTAAACAACATTGGGAAAGACATTTCTATGGGCAGTGTTGTCACAAAAGAGCAGGCTATTAGTCGTGCTCAGTATCTTGATCTCATTTATTCGCAAACGGGAACCTTGTATGATTTACTACCTGATTTACCTCGTCCTGGTAGTTCCATCATTTCTACTACTCTCATTGCCTCGCATGCAGCTGATGGTGTGATTGGTTCCACTCATAGCCACTCACATTCCATTTCAACTACAACCCCAAAATCCAATTCTTCTAATGTTCAAAGTGCTCCATCTCCTGCTCCTCCCACCGGTAAAACCTCTGAAGTGAACGTTGTTCAATCTACGCCGACCGGTAAAAATAAGTCTAAAAAAGGGAGAGGCAAGAATAAGGAGAGTAAAAACAATAATCAGAATGAGCAAACCAAATCGCCTCCTATTGATGATCGGGATAAGCGCAAACCACGCTACCCTTTCCTTATATGTGGTGACGATCACTACATGAAGGATTGTTCGAGACGTGCTGAGGTTAACAAGTTCCTTCAAGGAACACCCAAACCCTCGACTCTGGCAGTCTTGTCTCAACCCTTCTCATCTCAACAACAGGCTTCGTTGGTCATCCACAACCAACCCTCTACTTCTACATCATCTTATGTTTTGATGTGCACCGGTGATTCCATGAAAGACAATGTTGCACTTACCACTAGAGCTAAAGACTATACTCCTTCTAAGGAGAAGGTCGATGACTTACCTCCCGATCTGGTACAGCCTTCTCCACCAAATCCACCTATGAACAGTCCTCTTCATCTCGAACGACTAAGTCTTGATACAATTTTACGACCTCTGAAAGGTGTCATTAAGAAGTCGGCATTCAATCCTCATGCTCGGGCAGCCTAGAACTATAGCATTGTCGAAGATCTGGCCCAAGCACCCTCAGTGATGTCTGCCCTGGAAGTCCTTCATTCTTGTCCTGCACAACGAAGGGCGTTGTTGAAAGCTATAGGTGGAATTGATCCAACAGATATGAATCTGATAGTCTTTAACTTGGAACATCATATTCCAAGGTCACCCCCACAGCTTGTGTTTCAAATCCAAGTTGTTGTCGCCGACAAGAGCATTTGTCGAACTGTTATTGATGAGGGTGCCTCTACGTGTGTAATGTCTTTTACTTGTTGGAAGGCCATTGGCTCTCCCCCGTTACAGGAATCACAAAACACTTTGTGAGCCTTCAACGGCTCTGGTTTTAAGCCTTACGGCGTTCTTCCGTCATTGCCTGTCACTTTAGAAGGTAAAACCGTCCAGGTTGAAGTGGAAGTTTTTGATACTCCCCTCGATTATAATCTTTTACTTGGTCGTAGCTGGGTCGATTCTATGCATGCTGTCGTGTCAACCCTTTTCCATGTCATACGATTTCCTCACCAGGGAAAAGTGGTTATGGTCGATCAACTTGCCTTTTTTAATGCTGATACTCGCGTTGGTAACGTGCCTTTCATCGCTAAAACCCCACCAGGTTACGAGAATGTCGGGGTCGATCTTTTAAAAGATTCTTCATTAATGGGTACTTTCCCCATACCACCACCACCCGATATTCCATGCCCATTTATTTATTCTATTAATATGATCTCTATTGTAGCTCATGCACTTCCGATGTCTACTGACCCTTGGCTAGTCCCTGATCCTGGAGATCATGTTCGTTTTGGCAACGTTATGTCGTTAAGTCTGGTTGAATCTACGTATCAATCTATTCAATCGGAAACCTTTACTATTTCTTCTTTTGAGGAGTTGTCTCCTGATCCTTTCCGTGTCATCTTTCCCACTGACAAGATGATCATGTTTGTTATGGAGGACACCCCTTGGGATGATGGGCATCATCGTTCCATACTGTTTCTGGAACAATAAACTCTTGAGAATTACCAGCGGATTTCGACTCCGTCGACCGTTGTTGTTATATCCACGGCTTCCCACTCTACATGAGATGTGTTTGTGGAAGGGAACCTTAGTAACATTTCACCCACAATACCCATAGATATTTCAGTGAAACCTGGAATAGTCGAGAACATTCATATTGGAGCTTCGTGTTCTCCCGAAGAAATTGTCACTTATACTTCCTTGTTTAAATAATTTCGTGATATATTTGCATGGAGTTACGAAGAGATGTCGGGTATTGACCCTGCTATAGTCGTTCATGAGATTAAGACATACCCCGGAGCTAAACCAGTCCGGCAGCGCCTCCGTCATGTCCATCCACGTAAAGTGGCAACCATTAAACTCGAAGTAGAAAAACTTCTTAAAGCCGGTTTCATTTACCCCGTGGCATTGACAGAATGGGTTTCCAACCCCGTACCGATTGATAAGAAAGGTGGTAGTATACGCATTTGTGTTGATTATCGGGATATCAAAAAAGCTTGTCCAAAGGACAATTTTCCAACCCCTTTTGTTGACCAGATCGTCGATGACTATGCCGGTAGTGAAATATTTTCCCTCATGGATGGATTTTCTGGCTATAATCAAATCAATATCGCTCCTGAGGACCAACATAAAACGGCTTTTATTTGTCCTTGGGGTACTTTCGCCTACAGAAAACTCCCTTTCGGTCTAAAGAACGCAGGTGCTACGTTCCAACGTGCTATGTCTTATGCATTTCACGATATCAAACATATTGTTCAACGTTATTTGGACGATTTGTCGGCTCACTCTTTACGTCGATTCAATCACCCTAATCATCTCCGAGCAATTTTCGTTCGTTGTCGATTCTATCGCATTCGCTTGAATCCTCATAAATGTGTCTTTTGCATAGAATCTGGCTGTCTCCTCGGTTTCATTGTTTCACGCCATGGGATCCGGGTAGATCCTATCAAGGTCGAGGCAATTCTTAATCTGCCTCCTCCTTCTTCCTTGCGCCAGTTACAAAGTTTGCAGGGGAAAGCAAACTTTCTTCATCGCTTCATCCCGAATTACGCTGAGATTACTCAGGGTTTCACACGTCTTCTAAAGAAAGGTTCAGATTTTGTCTGGGATAAGGTTGCTCACAATGCTTTTGAAGCCTTGAAATTATCCCTCACAAAATCTCCTCTTCTTTTTCCCCCGGATTATAGTCGAGATTACTTTCTTTATCTAGCTACTTCCGAGTATACTATCGGCATGGTCCTCGTTCAAGAGGATGATAACCACGATGAACATGTTATCTATTACTTGAGTAGAAGTTTATCATCCACGGAAATCAAGTACCAACATGTTGAGAAGTTGGCCCTGGCTGTTGTCCAAGCAGTTCAACGTTTTAGTCATTATATTCTCTCCAGGAAGACTACAGTGATTTCACACTGTAACCCCATGCAACATATATTGACACGTCAATTGCTGGGGTGCAAGTACTCAAGTGGATTGTTATTCTCCAGGAGTTCGATTTGGAATTCGATCGTGCCATGTCAAAGAAATCTCTAGTTTTCGCTGAGTTAATTTGTGATTTTCCCCACACTACCACAGAAAAGGTAGCAGTTGATTCGTTACTTGACGAGTCACTTTTCCTTATCAGTACTGACAATATTTGGTACGGAGATATCATTATATATCTCCAAACTCAAAATTTTCGGCCTACTTTGTCCAGTGCTGAACGACGTCGCGTCCGTTATCAAGCATGTCATTATATTATCCTCGACGATACTCTATACCGTCGAGGCATTGACTCTGTCTTTCAGCGTTGTTTGACTTTTGACGATGCCGAGAAAGCATTTAATGACTGCCATTCAGGAGCATGTGGTGGTCATATGTCTGGGTATGCTACTGCCCAGAAGATCTTACGTGAAGGTTACTTTTGTCCTTCCCTATTCACTGACTTCATCACTGCTGTTCAGAAGTGTCATGCCTGCCAGACCTATAATCAGAAGATTTGGTCGCATCCTGCTCCCCTTCATCTTGTAGTCTCAGTAGGTCCTTTTTCTAAATGGGGCATTGATTTCATGACATGTCACCCTCACTCAGCCGGGGGGCATGGTTATATTATTGTAGCAGTTGATTATTTTACTAAGTGGGCCGAGGCGATGCCGACATTCGACAATACTGGGAAGACTGCAGCGTTATTTCTTTTCAACCATGTCATCACTCATTTTGGTGTTCCTCGGGCTATCGTTACCGATCACGGTAGTCACTTTAGGAATCATATGATGTTTGAACTTACAGATAAGTTGGGCCTTCGTCATGATAGCTCAACGCCCTATTATCCACAGGCCAATGGTCAGGTCGAAGCCATCAATAAGGTTCTTATAACTATGATTCGACGGATGATAGGAATCCATAAAACTAGCTGGCACACGATGTTATTTTCGGCATTGTGGGCATATCGGACATCTGTTAAGTCTACCACGGGATTCATGCCTTTTCGATTAGTTTATGGCATGGAATCCATTCTGTCAATAGAATGTGAAATCCCGTCTTTGAAGCTAGTTGTAGAGCTCTTACCTAATACTTCTGCCGAAGAGGAACGTCTATTGTATTTGATGTGATTAGACGAGACTCGTCATGACGCTACTCTTGTAATAGAATCCCAGAAGAAACGCGTTAAGGCACAGTATGACAAGCATGTCAAACCTCGTGTCTTCTCTGAAGGAGATCTTGTTCTTTTATATGAACAAGATAAAGATGTCTTAGGAGCTGGAAAATTCGAACCTATGTGGCGTGGGTCTTACATTGTTAGCAGCGTGTTGAAAAAATGAGCGTATGAGCTAGTGGATTATGATGGGGTGCCTTTGAGTGAACCCAGGAATGGGTTGTACTTAAAGAAGTACTATGCATAAGTCATTTGTGCATGAGTACTTGTAGTTTATGTATCATACTGAGTGTGTCTGTTACTTTAGTTTTTCTTTTGACGTTATCCGGTATCTGCCCTTACGTGACGTTGTGTTTGATTGCCAGATGTTGGAGTATTCGCTACCTTATATTGGCTTCGCCAACGGTGCTAGTCGTAGTACTCGGAACCTAGATTTTGCTGCATGGGCAATCTATGCCCCAAAAAACGAACTCATATCTCTACGAGGTATATGTATTGGTCGAGAAACCAAGAACATCGCAGAGTATAGCGTCGTGGTTGAATTACTGGTTGATGCTATCTCTCTCGGAATTCGCCATTTTGTCGTTCGAATTGATTCGCAGTTAGTAGTACTACAGCTCAGTAATGTATATTCTATTCGAAGTCCTACTTTATTAAGGATATATTTGTGGATTCGCCTCTTGGAACGACATTTTGATTACATAGAATATCAACACATTCCTAGATGTCTTAATACGTTGACAAATGCTTTAGCTAATTATGTATTGGACAGACATTTAAATCACTTATAAATCAAACACATTAAATTGTACACAAATGTAAAGTAAGCCGGTAGAACCCATGTATATATATATATATATAACGATCAAAGTTTGTTTTTACAAAATGTGTTCGAAGACCAAAATATCAAAATTGAAGCCCGTGGCTTCTACATAATAACATCAATGATGTTCACGATAGCACACTAATGTCCTAGCAACTCTGCGGAGCAAGTGACCCATAGAGGTTGAGACTCCCACAGTGTGACACTGATCGCGTCGTGGGATCTCCTCCAGAGGCATATCTGGAACATCGGCCATCAGACCCTCTAAGTTATGCTCCATTGTCAGATAGTCCTCGGCATACTGGGGAACCAAAACTGCTGCCTCTCCTCGACGCTGGACAGGAGAGCTGCCAGCAGGTCTATATGCCCCAACATCTGTGTTATCAATTAAAATTTGGTGTTAGTCTTTGGATAAATATATAAAACAAAAAAACATTTAAATATGTTTAAAATCCAAAAACATTTAAAAAACTTAAAAAACCTTGTGTACTTCTTACCGATGTCTCTCCACTGTGCGTCTTCAGGAAGTGCAAGGTCAGGATCGCCGTGAAAATCCAAGCCAGCGTATGCATAATCTTCTACCATCAGCAACTGGCCTTGAAGCCAGTCAAAGAAGAGATCGTCATACTTGACGATCGGTCCTGCCACATGTCTAGCCATGAGTTGACACCATCGTAACATCCGTGGATCCCTGGGACCCAGAAAGTGCCACTCAGCCTGAAGTCTAAACACTGGGACCCTCTCAAAGAAGAAGGACACCAGCAATGATCCATAACCAAATGAGTCACCTGTAGGATCTATCAACCAAGAGACATTGGTGTATTCCCATGGCTGTTAGCAAAGACATCTGCCATTAAGGCATGCAGAGTCCAGGGTGCCAAATAATCTCTAACCTCTGCTCCAGATAAGGTGCTGATGTCGATGGAGTGAGATTTGTTGGAAGGTG
>ML804191.1:61309-129223 GCA_009831015.1 Picea engelmannii | reverse complement strand
TTCTGAGAGAGGAGACTGTGAGAGAAAGAAGAGGAAGTTACACCGGGTTTTGCTGTAGGTTGTATCCCTTCATTTGCTGGATAATAATAAAGGAAGGACCTGGCAATTTCTCTGGTGGACGTAGCCCACACTGGGTGAACCACATAAATCTGTGTCTCTCTTGTATTGAGTGTCTTCTATGTTTTGTTTCTGCATTTGTTTTATTTTATTGCTCCGCGGTCCTGTTTTTCTAACAATATATAACGTTTCTTCTCTTTGCTATATGTTTAATTTGTTTTACATGTAATTTTACATTATTCTCATACTTAGCCATCGATCAGAAACATATAGTTGCTGAAACAATTTGAACTGCAGATTATATATTGTTGTTGCTTGAAGACCCGTTGCTGAAATAGTCAACAACACACAAATATCGTTGCTGAAATAGTCCGTGATTTACGATGCTGGAACAACAATTCACATAGCAGTAACAAGAAGGAGTTGTTACACTGGCCGCAATAGCCATACCTTAAGCCAACACCAACCATCGCTACTGCTTGAGACCACGTTGCTGAAACAATCAAACAGAATGAAAATCCCGTTGTTGAAACAGTCCGTGATTTGCGATGTTGAAATAGTATACAACAACAGTAACAAGAAGATAAATAAAGAAGCTGTTACACCGGCCGCAACAACTACACCTCAACCCAGCACCATTCCAACTACTGTAACAACATTTTTCTACGGGAGATCAGAATATCATAGTCCAGCATAGAAGATTAGATCTGACTAAGAATAGGATTTGTATGTACACATGTAATTTTATGATCAATTGTATTAAGAGGATTCTCCTCTTTAAATAAGGGGAAATCATCATTAGACGGGAGGATTTTTTTGGGCTAGAAAGGAATTACAGAGAAGGGCGTGTTCACTTTGGATATTGTAACATGATACAATTGACAGATGAATAAAAGATTATTCTGAGCATTTCTTCTTAGTTCCTTTCATTTCTGGGGAATTTTGTGAGAAGGAGAGGGCCCACCTTTTTCACAAGATTCACCCATTAGTTCTGTAGTGTGTTAGTATTATTTTTGTTCACACCTTGTTTAAAATCTGTTTTGCTGAAACTCTACTTTATTGAACTCTGTTTTGCTGAAACTGTGCTTTACTGATTGTTACATTGTTTTCATACAGTTCATTCCTAGGTAATTGTTAATCATTCTAATTGGTAATTCTACTTGATGAATTTATGAAAGTGTGATAATCAGAGACAGGTGCTGAAGATTCCTACTTGGGGAATATGGTCCTATTCTCTGTTACATAATAGTTAGCCTTCAGTACTTGTTAATCATTTTGATTGGTAATGAATTTATGAAAGTGTGATAATTAGAGACAGGTGCCAAAGATTCATACTTAGGGAATAGGGTCATGTTCTCTGTTACAGAATAGTTAGCCTTTAGTACTTGTTAACCATTTTGATTGGTAATGAATTTATGAAAGTGTGATAATCAGAGACAGGTGCTGAAGATTCCTGCTTGGGGAATAAGGTCTTGTTTTCTGTTACAAAATAATTAATCTTCCTTGCAGTATGCTGAAAGATTTCTTTTCTTAGGTTGCTGTTTCTTAATGTAATCCAGGATTCTTCTGATAATTATTTTCCTTTGAATCTCAAACTCTGCAATAGATAGATTTCTTTTTTGTAATTCGAAGTAGAACTTCAGTCTGTTCAAAGCAAGGTGTGATTAGTGTACTTTTACTACAACTCTAGATTGCTTTTGAGATTGAGCATATACAGTGTGTGATTGCCTTTGAAATAAACAGACTTTCCTGGGTTGACAATTTATGTAACACTTGATTGTTTAGTTAATAAGAAATTACAATGAGCAACAACCACGTGTATTGGACCACTAGATCACAAGACCTCATGACCACATACTTAATCAAGTGTCAAGCTAACGAAAAATTATCGAGAGACAATGCTCGCAATGATATGGGACACAATATTGTTCTCTAGATCGATCCTGACCGTATAAATCAACAAAACACAAATACACGATAATTTTAATGGGACTTGGCTCACACTTGGAATCACTCTAAGTGTGATCCGCTCTCCTACAACCACAAAACCTCATCACTCTGTCCAAACAATTTATAAACATATTTTAACAAATCAAATACATAGGAAAACACCACATGATCTTATCTTTCATTATATCATTGAAGGAAATAAATTACACAATAGGCTCATTCCTTCATGGTCTCTCAAACCTTTGCAATCCACCCTTTCACACTCAATCTCACATACGCGCTCCCCTCTCTATCCTCTGACTCTTACAAAAACATTCAATATATTTTCTTTGAGCTCTCGGATAGATGACCTCATAACAAAAATATCATGTTATCTAAACAAAATCCAAATCTGGGAATTGTTCCTAAACTCTAGTAACAAATTGATAACTAGAAAACAAACTCAACCAAAATTTCTTCTAGAGACAATTCGAATTATTACAAAATTAAATAAGAAATTAGGGAATCAAATCCCTTGGTAAATGTGGTTTTGACCTATGAGGTCAATTCTAGAACTTTTTCTCATATGCTCTTGCATCAGACTCCCTAGGTAAAAATAATTCATGGACTCCTGTTTAGGAGCCTTCCTATTGATTCTATTGTAATCTTTATCTGATTGTAGCTTCCATCTGGTTCTCTAACACTTTTCAATTGCAAGTGCCTCCTCCTCCTGGATTCCAAACTCCGTGTTATTGTTGTCCACTTGCATGACTTTCCTCTTGTCACATTTTTGTTGTCTGCATCCTTCTAGGATCCCAAACTTTGCTTTGTCATAGTGTAACTTCCTTGTTTCTTCTTCCATCATTGGTCAATTGTTTATTGTTGGTGATCTTCCTCTCAGATATCTTCCTTACTAACTATGATATTTTCACTTTACTTGTTGTTGATTGTTGCCCCTTTGACACTTTACTTATGTATGATTCCTCTGCTTGGATATTATTACTTCTTTTAATAACATTGTTAGCTTGCAATAGTTATTACAATCACTAGTCAATACTCCAAAACAATTGATTTTTTGCTCCATGCATCCCTCACTAGCTCCTTGGTCTTGCATCTCAATGTACTTTCCGATCTTTGATCCCATAATCAACATCATATTCTGCCTACAAACAAATTCCCTTAGATAATCTTTTGCATTAATCCATAATACCTTAACTTGCTGACCTTGAGAAATTATAAAATATATCTCTTCTGCTACCTTCATTTCCCACTTGTTCATTGTTTTAAATGGAATCATTTCAACTTAAAAAATAATCAATTCCTTGCCTGGTATGAGGATATACAACCATTCAATTATATGCCGACTCTCTGTTGCACAATTTTGTGCTTGAACTGCTGAAGTAAACCAATTGGTTCTTATATCTATTTTGTACTCATCTGCATTAGTTTCCCAGACAATTTCTTGATTTTAAATCTTTCTTTGGTTGATAACATAATTGATTTATGCTTTGCAACTTCACATCTTCTGCAATCCTCTTTTTCCTCAACAATACCTTTTGTAAGAGTTATAAAAACTCTTTTTTCTCCACTCCAATCTTCTGAGCCATCTTGTTGCTTTCTCCCATTTTCTTGTTCCTGTAAGGAAGGATGACTATTTCCATCTTTAAATCTCTCACGTTTTTCTATATCTACATAATCAAACATGTTTCCAAGATAATTTTTTCCTTCATCGTGTAAAATACATTCCACATTTAAAAATTTAAAATCTGGAATCATATTGTATTTCACATTTATCTTCCCCTTCATTCTTTCTAAATCTCTCTTTGGTTCTCATCCTGTTGATGTGTACATGACATAATGATTTTGTCATGTCTCTCTTCCACTTCATACTTCCCCATCTTGGAAAATTTTGTCTTATCTTCTTTTTTCTCAGAATATTGGTTAAATTATGAAACCTCTTCCTTTCTTTTCTCTTTAGCTTTCCTTCCTTGCACCACTATTTTGAGTTGTTTTTTCATTTCCACTATCTTTCTGTTCATTCCTCCATCTCCTTGATTCTAAAACAATTCTCAACTCTTTAACTGTTATCATATGCTCATGTTCATTAAATGTAATCTTAAAAAACAAATCCATTACCTCATCCTCTGCTTTCCTGGTTTCACCATCTTCTAACAATTCATTGTTGTTTGGTTCAAATCTATGGCTTATTGCTTTATTTGTACATTTGTCTTATGATATTTTTTGTTCCTTTATTGTATGTTGATAATAATTTACATCATTGTCTTCTTCATTACTGGTACATACAAATTTCTATTCCTCAGGCCTCTGTGATGTATATTCCTCTTCAACTTCAAGGAATTTATCTCTATATTCTTGGCTTATGTGCTCCATAGTCTCCTCTGGACTATCTGCAATATCTTGAGATGAGTTCTCCTTATCATCTTCCTCCTTGTCATATTTACACTGTTATGATTGACATTCATAAATCTACATGACATACATCTTCCTTTCTTTTCCAATCTTCCATATGTCCTAAACCTTTAAAAAAATTCTTTCAAGGATAGTCAGGTAAACATTTAACAAAATAAAATATAACCGAACCATTATAGCTCTGAGTTTACTTCTTTCTTCATAAGCTTACAGATTTTCAATCTGAACTCTTTGGTCTCTTGCAATTTCCCAACTCTCCTTGATGTCTATCTAAGGTTCATGAGCTTCTCTATCACTGTCCTCATGAAACAATGTTGAACTTATTTCTTTTGTGGAAGTTCCTTGAGACTGTCTATCTTCAAAAGTTGTTATCCCCTATTTTTTGTCACCAACATAGTTATGTTCTTCTTGCATCTATACTTCCTTTGTAATTCCTTGCTTTTATTCAACTTCATTCTCTTCAACACTTGCAAATACATACTCACAAAAACAATTAGTTTGAATTTCATGAGACTCCTCTGTCTCACTTGATGTTACCATCATCCCTTCTTTGTGTTGATCTAAGCACATCATCATCTCATCATCATACTCTCCTAGGATTGATCCTTGTGCAAGTTCACAATAGTGATCTTTTACCTCACACTCAACTATCTTGAGTGCTTCTACCTTCTTCAAACAATCTTTGAAACTGTGTCTCTGCTCTCTTGCAATCAATTTTTTAATAGGCCATCTAGCCTTCTACTTCATTATCCAACCACATCTCTAGTTTTTTTAAGATTCTTGTAGTAGTTGTTCCACATAATTGAGTCGTACCTTTAACTTAATCATTTTCATGTTAAATTCTTCTTCACTCATCTTCTTCTTGCTATATGCTATGGAATATTCTTTCCTCTTATTGTGGCCTCTCTCTGAACCACTGTCATGACTATCAATAGTCATCTTCATCTTTCCTTTTGTGATATTTTCCATGCCCACTGTGAGCTACAACCAAGCTTACTCCTTGCAACAAGTATCTTTACCTTGTCACTCAATAACTCATCAAGCTTCTCCCCAGCTTGGCCTTTTGGAATCACTGGTCCTTTCCTCTAGAACCTCTTGAGAATCTTTTGCTCCTCACTTTTCTCTTTGCACACTGCTCACACTTTCCCGAGAACTTCCACTGTTTTCTACTTTCCAATCTCAGTTGGAAAGAATCTACAACACCCCTTGATGTAAGGCTCTATTTGTCAGAAGATTCTCTTGTGAGACTTTTTCACTGTTACAACCTTCTAGCTTCAATCCTTTGCTATACTACCTCTTTGCTTCTACTTGCATACATATAGTTTTTTTTTAACTAGAGTTATTACCAGATATAAAACTTAATATTTGCAAGATTTATTTTAGAATTTTGTCCCAACTTTCCTTTTTATCATTTCTCCTTTGGATGGAATCAAAGATCCTTGTCAACATATTCTTTTCCACTGCTATCATTCCAAATCAATTTGAAAAGGTAAAAAACATATTAACCGTTAAATCTCACTAGATCCACATTTCCAAAACTTCTTTGCTTCAACCCTTGCAGGTTTCTTTATTGTATCCTTTCTTTCTCTTGCACTTGTGGTTTTGCGATGATTTTAATTCCCCACTAACATTCAAATGAACAGTTTAATTCCACTCAGATACCAAAAATTAAAGATATTACTGGTCAATTCCCATAGTATTAGCAGAGTTCCAATTCTTTACTATAGCTACGGAAGTCGAACTGCTCCACTACTCTCAACTAATATTATTCCACTCTTCTGTCTGTGCCAATATCCTTCAATTATCTCAGCTCCACTATTATAGAATGTAACACCTTTACCCTGTGCGACTGGTGGTTAGAAACCTCGGGCCGTAACTGGGGAAATTCCCGAAGGCACTAGAGTCCATCAAGCACTTATACCTTAGCGTCAAAATCCATAGGACCCACGACTGTGACTGGGAGATTTATTTTGGGGGTGGTATACCACTTTAAATAGGTGGTATTTTCCTTAGTTGTGCAAGTGATCAAATCTCCGTTAACCCCCTAGAAATTTTCATGTGCACATTCACCTTGGATCGTTGATTAATGATCAATGACAATGATCCAACATTCTAAAAGGTCTGATGGCGATGTAATATCAACCATCGATCTAGATCATGGATCTAGTCTAGATCATTGATTCTCCTTTAATTATATTTCAATTCATGACGTGGGCCACCACAAAACCCTGAGCACTTCAATCCTTACTTCCATGTGTTGTCCCCTAAGTGGATTCCCTTATGTCACCATGATCTCGTCGTCGAGACTTTTTAACACTTTCCAGCTATCATAACTCACTGATGCCCGCAGTCTGCTGTAATGAGAATTGTTGATCTCCCGTAACGAAGATCTAATCTTCGTCATGCAATCCTCCACACTATTGTAAAGGTTTTATCATGTGGGCCATGCTAGAACTCTGAATGAAACCAAGCTGGTGAGTAAATGGATGCCACGTATTTTGGGCCACCGGACCACGGGGTCTTGACATTCCTTGTGTTAAACTTCTTGTACTTTTTTGATACGCGTAGACTTCATGCCATTGATCTTTACTCCTGATCAACAATCATATCTAAACTTGTGGATCACCTTTAATATTTTGACGATGTTTATTAGAGCTTGATCATCGTTGATCCTATCATGATTAATGGTGGATATTTCTTTCCTTTATAACACTTCTCCTCACCATTCCAACTTATAATATTACGCCACATGTATCAGACCATCGGATCACTAGACCTCATTACCGTGAAATTAATCAAGTGTCAAGCTAATGAAAAATCACTAAGAGACGATGCCCACGATGATATGGGCCATCAATCTTTTTCTTTGGATTGATCCTGATCATCTACACCAACAAAAAAAAATACATGAGAATTTTAACGGGATTTGGTTCACACCTGGAATCACTCTGCACGCTATCTGGTCTCCTGCAACCAAAAAACCTTTCCACTATGTCTAGACAATTTATATACAGATTTTAACAAATCAAATACATAGGGAAACACCATATGATTTGTTATTTCATTATATCATTGAAGGAAATAAATTACACATGAAGGATCATTCCTTCATGGTCTCTCAAACCTCTACAATCCACCCTTTCACACTCAATCTCATAAAAACACTCCCCTCTCTATCCTCTGATTCTTACAAAAACATTCAGTATATTTTCTTTGAGCTCTTAGATAGCTCACTTGCTAATAAAAATCCCGAGTTCTCTAAACAAAAACTAAATATGGGAACTGTTCCTAAACTCTAGTAACAACTCAACAACTAGCAAAACAACTCAACCAAAATGTCTTCTAGAGACAATTTGAATTATTACAAGCTTAAATAAGAAATTAGGGAACCAACTCCCTTGGTAAATGTGGTTTTGAACTATGAGGTAAATTATAGAACTTGTTGTTAGATGCTTTTGCATCACTCAAGAATTGACACCCTCTACCCAGGATTCATGATTTGTTAGATTAGTTGCAGCATGCCAAGTACTTCACCAAGTTTGAACTCAAATTGAGATACCACTAGGTACATGTTAAATAAGAAGACACCTAGAAGATTGCCTTCAAGACAAGGCAAGGTCTGTATGAATGGATGATCATTCCTTTTGGTTTATGTAATGCACCAACTACATTTATGTGATTGATGAATGATGTATTGTGTCCCTATTTAGATTAATTTGTAATAGTGTATTTGTATGTAATATTGGCTTGGATCTTTACCTGGGAAGAGCACATCTCACATCTCTTGTAGGTGTTAGAGACTCTAAAAAATCATCAACTATTGGCTAACCTTAAGAAATGCAAGTTTTCTTAGCAATCAATGGTGTATTTGGGGCACATGATTATTGGAGGGGAACTTAAGATAGATCCCATGAAGATGGAGGCCATTCTCAAGTGGCTAGTTCATACTAATGTCACCGAAGTTAGGATTTTTTTTGGGGGTAGCGCAATACCTACATAAGTTCATATCATCCTTTTTAGTGGTACCTATGCCACTCCCTGCCATAACATCCCATGGTAAGAGTTTCTAGTGGGGAAAGAATTATGAAAAATATTTGGATGAGATGAAATAGAATATTATTCAAGCACCCATTCTTGCATTGCCTAAATTGTAGAATCCTTTCAAAGTAGAGACAAATGCAAGTGGATATGCCATAGGAGAGGTCTTGGTGTAGGGAGGTAAGTTGGTATGCTATCATTCTGAAATGTTTCATGGGGGAGTCATGAACTACCCTATGTATGATAAGGGACTATATGCCCCGGTTCAAGTTGTTAAGAAGTAGAATCACTATCTGATGGGAAAGGAATCCATCATCCACACTAATCACCAACCACTACAATATTTGCAAGACTAGAGTAAGCTTCAACAAAATGAAGTGGATGGTGTTTTTGGACCAGTTTCATCTAGTCATCAAATATAATAAGGGAAACACTAATAAGTTGGAAAACATGATTTCAAGGCCACCCACATCCAAGATTATATCTTTGGGAACTCTTATACAGATGGAGCCTTTCACCCATTATGCATACACAGAGGCATACATAGAATATGAGGAATTTAAAGAGGTGTTTTAGTAGCTACATGGCCAAATTCATGTAGAAGAAGGAGATAGTATGTCTAAATAGCATATCTTGAATGGGTTGTTGTACATGCTAGACTAGATTTGTGTTCCTAAAGGTGAAAAATTGTAGATAATCCAATAGGCTCACACATCCAAGGTTGCAAGAAATTTTGGTGTTGAGAAGATAGTTTCTAACTTACAAAGGTATGTGTATTGTCCCAAAATGCAAGAAGATGTAGCTCGATATATTAGAGGATGAACACTTTGAGATACCAAGGAGCATCACCTAAGATAAGGATGCCATATTTATCAATACCTTTTGGACTAAACCTTGGGAAAATATGGACACCAAGTTGAAAATATCTATAAAATTCCATCCACAGACATATGGGAAGACAAAAGTAGTCAACATGACATTGGTTCATCTTTTGAGGGGTTACAATCAAAAGTATCCAAAGACTTGGGATAAAAATCTAATCTATATTAAAAACTATTATAACACATCAGTCCATACTTCTACTGGTAAGTCTCCTTTTGAAACTTGCTTTGGGTATTTTATGCCTTCGCCCTTAGATGTTGTCTATGGATAACAAGGAGAAGTGAGGGAAGACATCACAAGGGAACTAATCGAAGATGAGATTTAAAAAAAAAATATTAGGTAGATCCATTTTCAACTATTGGAGACATTGAAGAAGTCACATGAAAAGTACAAGACCCGACATGATCAACATAAAAATGAGAAAACATTAAAGGTGGAAGATAGAGTTTGGTTGCAACTGAAGAAGGAAATGCTGCAGGGTCCTGGTAAACACATCAAGACTCTATAGTATAGTCCTTTTGAGGTATTGGAGAAGGTGGGTGATAATTCCTATAGAATCAATCTACCCCCATATATGTACATTTACTTAGTAGTGAATGTGGAAAATTTCAAACTCTGTGAGCCTTCCATGTTGGATTAGGAAAATAAGGAGCACGTCCTACCTACCATATGAGACTTAGCACCAGAAGCTCAGGAATATTTGGTAGAAGATACAATTTTGTAGAACAATTCTAGAGGAAACATGACCTTTGGAAAATCAAGTTGAAAGGACAACTTCCAGGCAAGGAAAAATAGTACTCCTGGGAGAAGGTGGAGGAAACATTTCCTCACCTCATTTAGTAGAATATTTTGGAGACCAAAGTCCTCCCTAAATGAGGAGTTATGATATAGAATGGATCAGTGCATAATTTTTCATCTATCTTGGTACTTCATGGGTGGAAAAATTGGAGGAATTGGCTTGCAAGGCCCATTTTAGTGGTGGGTCCTTGTTTGGAAATTTGGGGTTTGGAACCTTCTAGAGCCATTTTAATTTATAAAATGGAATATTTTGGGGAAAAAAAATTATGATCATATCTCAAAACCCCTTAAATTTTTTCTACACACCGAGAGCTTTCCAATGGTCTAAAAATTGCCTCAATTGGAGTTCGTATGTGGAAGTTATGCCTCCTGCAAGTTGACCTACCTTATTGACCACCATGGTACCAAGTGGATGCCACGAAAACCCCTATTATTCATGCATGTGGGGATAGTCACGTGTGTACTTTCAAGAATATTATAGAAGATCCAAAACCTAACACTAATTGAGGGTTGAGGCATGCAAAAACTCTAACCCTAGACTACTATCAAGCTATGTGTCCAACTATTAGGAAGAGAGGGGGTTCCATTATTTTAGCATTGTACTTGTTCCATAGTTGGGAAAGTAATATAGGAGTGGTAATTGAAAGCATAATAGAGGAGGAAGAATATTTTGTAGTATCCATTCAAGTCATAATGTCAAAGGAAACTCCATAGTGAGTGCCACTTTCTTTGTATTTATATTTTCATAACTAAACAAAAGAGATCAAAGCATAGGCCTCACCTTATAGATAGTTTTTCTCCTATATTGGATTTTCCAAGTCACATCTTGTTTTCATTTGTGTGATTGGTGTGTTCATTTGATTTCTCTTTCATTTTCAAATTTCAACTATTTTCATAAATTTTTAGAAATAAGCTAGTTATAATAAATATGAGATCTAAGGAAATAAACTTAGATAATAAAATAATTTATAATATTACAAGATTTGTTGTGATGAGATATTCTAGTGGAATATCCATGGTAGTTTACAGATCACTTTCCATGTGGTGGCCCCAACTGCGGAGTGGGGAAAATCCTAAAAACCTCTGGGTATAAAATAAATGGGATCTTCTAATGATTCCCAAGGAAAAGGATTAAGTTATCTGAGACTGCAATAAAAACTACAACCTTATAGAAGCCTAAATTAAAGGTATTTAGACAATATTATGAATATGAATTTGAAACCAAAAATTTTAACATAATCCTAAGAGTATGATTTTCCCTCTTAGAGAAGACATAGGCTCGAGTAGTTATCCATTTCATTTTTTATTGGATTCATTTGGATCACACCTCCACAATGGGAGGATTTTGGTCCCAAATAACAACTAAGGGGAGATGGGAAAAAAATTTCACAACCTTGCCTCTTTCATACCACTTGGATGTTGTTGGCCTTTTCCCTTTAAGTCTAATTTGCCACAATTCTTTCTATCCTTTGTGAGAATCTCAAACCTTCTTCTACAATATTGTATCCTCCTATGATCTTTGAGTACATTCAGTGCAAAGTCCTTGATTGTAGGCATATATGTTATTATTCTTATCCATCTAGCAAGGATAGTTTGAACAAGTGCAAATTCTCCACAATGATCATTGGATAGATCCACATATAAAGATGATGATTTAATTCAAATGCATTATCATTGACATTGTCAATGGTTTCAAAATGTCCATATTTCAAAGGCTTCAATTTCTTTGTAGCCCCTTGCATCCACACTTTGTTAAGATAGAGCCAAAATTTATCTACAACATATAACTCATTGTTGGTCCTACTCTAGTCATGGACAATCTTGTACTTCACTTGGATCCTCTCAATCTACTCTTACACCTTCAAAATATTTTTTCTGATCATATCTTTTTTATTTTAGGAAAAACTCATGAGATCCCCCCCTCTTCCCCATAGTATTCTGATGGAGGGAAACTCAATTTCTAGCCATTGTATTAGTTGGTAACCTTGAGGGATTCAAGCATATTTGGAATTGTTACCTATGGCCACCCCATCATGAACAGGCCTTGGGTGGATGGTTCAATTGATTGAGTTAATCCTTGGGGTAGTTCGACATTATTTATAAAACTACGTGCCCTATTTTCCTCCTCATGCATTCATTGTCTATTCTCCCTTTGTTTTCCATAAACAACATTAAAAGGTGAAGAAGACATATAGCCATAACAAGCTTCAAAAGGAAATTTTAGGGTGGAAGAATGTACAACCCTATTATATGAGTGTTTAATATAAACTAAATGTTCATACAAGTTTTTGGATGTTTTCTCTATAGCCTCTTAACAATTGCGCCCAAGTTGTAATGACAAATTTTATTTTCCCATGAGTCTAGGGGTGAAACATAGTTGAATTCTTTAACCTATTGTTCATTCTTTCCAATAAATTTGTCCAAAATTCACCCATAAATCTAGCATCTTGATTAGACATAGTTGAATGTGGTAGTCCAAAATGTACCCATACATTAAGAAGATTCAATTACTTCATGACCCTTGTTGTTCTTCTTGTAGGGAATAAAGATAAAAAACTTGTTGAAGTGGTAGACAATCACAAATAAGTAGTCATGCCTCTCACGTGGTCATTGGAAAACCTCCAAAAAAATGCATAGAGATCCTTTTCCATGGTCTATCAAACTGACAATGACATGTAAAACCTAAGTTTTCAATTACTTGGCTTACTAGTGTTATAACTAACACATTCCAAATCTACTTAGAAACATTATCTTGAATATTAGGCGATTGAACATACCTTTGTATATTCACCATCATCTTACCAATGCCAAAATTTTTAGCATTATGTGAAGTATATGATTCTTTGATAAGCCAAATTCTTCTTTCCCATGTTATGCATAACTTTCCTAATTTATAGAGTATCCCCTATTGAAAATAACACTTGTTCTCTTCTAAATCAATAGATAAATTCTCCTTTAGTTGTTGAAAGACATATCCAAAATCAACATCATCTATACAATGCTCACTAAAATTTTTGTGGGTAAATGGCTCAAGCTGCGTAATTATTCCCATAGTTGTAATCCTTTGAATGGGAACTCTAGAGATCATATCTACAAGTTTGTTTGTTGGCCCTTGTATTTGATAACTAGATGGAATTGTCATGAAAATCCCATCTATTTGTACTACCTTTATTTTTTCAACTTGGTTGGACTTTGCAAATACTATAGTGGTTGATGATTGGTGTGAATTATGGCCTTCTTCCCCAAGATATGATATTTCCACTTCTTCACTAATTATACAAGGGTGTAGAGTAACCCCATCATACATTAGGTAATTCAACACTGCTCCATGAAACAAGTTCGAATGATAACAAACATGTTTTCTTCCTTGGATAAGGACTAATCCCATGGCATATCCACTTGCATCAATCACAATTTCAAATGGCTATTACAAATTGGGCATAACTAGAACATACATGCTTGATTGATTTTTCTCTTCAAGTCTTTAAAAGATCTCTTCTATTGATTTCTGCAACAAAAACTCTTCCCTTTTGTTGTTACAACATGAAGAGGTGCAACAATTTATGAAAATGATGCAATAAATTTATGCAAATATTATGTTTCGCCCATCAAGCTTCTTACCTCTGTCATGCTAGTAGGAGCTGGCCACTTAATAATGAATTTGATATTACTTAGATCTATCCAGTTCTCCCCCAATAATTAAATGTATGAGGTAAACTAGGATATGCTTATTGAACTCACATTGCTTACCAAAATCACACTTCTTAAGATTAGAAGAAAATCGATTATTCTTGAGTGTATCCAATACTTGTGATAGATGTGAGATATGATCTTCTGAAATAGAGCATGTTGTTCAAATAAAATATTACAATAGAGTCTAAAAATGGATGCAACACACCATTCAAGAAATGCATCAAAGTATCAAGAACAATGCAACAACATTACATAATATAAAGGGCACAACCAACCAATAGGCTACTTTTTAGTAGAGCATTACCAATGCCTATGTATAAGCGATCCATAAGAGATCATGTGTCAACTCCAGTTCAATCCACTGTGCAAAATCATGCTGGCCTAGTACAAAATACACAAACCACCACTAGCGACATAATATCCTTGTTGTAACATGCACCATCTCCCTATTCTTTGTGCCATTCAACTTTAGAAGAGAAATGAACATCCATAGCCTTTTTGACATCTTGATCCCATTCTAAGTGTTTGCTTTAGAAAAGGATTGGAATACAAATGATATACATGATTCAATTATACTTGGATACCTATAAAGAAAGCATAGAGCAACACTTTAGCTTTTATTCATACTTAGATACCTATAAAGTATGTAGAGAGAAACCTGCTGGTTTTTATTCTAAGTGTCAATCTTGAAGTTGTCAAAGTAGTGTACTTTCCAAAGTACAACAAGAGTGTTCATTTCTTAACGATCAAATGAGAAAATCCTATTTTTAATCATTGTTATAGCTTTAAGTGTTTCCTAATTTACTACTCAACAACCACTGAATCTAATGCTCAACCTCTTTCTTGAGTGGCAACCCTTGAGTCTCTTAAAACACTTCCTTGTAGGTTTCAATCATTTGTTAAAATTTTTGACACTCCTTGCCACTACATCCTTCCAAGTATGCCTTAATCACCAACTTACTTATTTCTCCTTGTTGCTTTACTTCTATAAAAAATAACAAGACAAACATCTTTTTGTTACCCATGATTCTTATGTCATGAGAGTGGTTGATAAAATAGAGTTTTCCTTTGTCCTTATCTATTGTCATATTCATTTCCATACTTGACTAGCCTATAGTAGTTTGATCTCCTATTGCATATGACATATCTCATGTACAAGTATGGGCTTCCCAAGATGACTCCACATATGTCAAATGGAACCACATATGCAACCATTTTCTAGTTGATGCAAACTTGAATTTTCATTACTTGTTCACCGTCAATTGAAAATCTTGCCTTACCCAATCTAGGGGGTATGGTTGTGGATGGTGCCATGTATCTAGACCAAGCTTCTTAACCAATTGTGTAGATATCAAGTTGTATTGTGAACGAGGATCAAACAAACAATCTACCTTTATCCGTTTCATGTGCATTTTGATGCAGAACAACTCGGTCATCTCCTTCTCCTCCTTGTGATTGTAGTCGACTAATGCCACCTACTTGTAAATATTAGTGCAACTTGTCTTTCCTTCTAGGTCTAAGGTGTTCTCTACCTTTTCCTCAGCATCCACTGCTATCAATGCCTTCTTATTCTTCTTCTAGGAATGTTTGGGGCACTTCTTAGGGTGCAATTTTCAATAGTCTTCCTCAATGTGTCCCTTTCGATCACAACCCTTGCATTACTTGAAGAAAGGTGTTGGTTCTTGTGTCTCTACCACAACCTTTTTCTCATTCCATTTTTTCCATTTTTTTCTACTTCTCTTGTGGTTCTATTTACTTGTGCATGCCTGACTGCTACTTCATCTTGTCTCCCTTGAGGTACTATGCTTGAACACTGGATTCATACATTGTCTTTGGTTTGAATAACATCAATTGAAATTGAATCGTAGGTAACAATGCTCCCATGTACTTGAATAGAATATCCAGGCTTTTGAGAGAGACACCTAGCTAAATATCTCTCTTCCCAAACTTTGTGCTGAACTCTTGCACTGATTTCCCTTACCTCTACCTAATTTAATGCCATAAAATTTGTTGATGCTATTCATATCCAATTCAGTAGAACTGAGATTTTTTCATGTCCTTGAACACCTCCCAGTCAATCACTAGTGGCTCATTTTCTAGTGCTTTTTCTATTGCATCACTCTCCCACCATGCCAAAGCATGACCTAGAAGCTTCAACCAAGCAAATGTGATCCTTTGCTTATTGGTGAATCCATGTACATTAAAGTACACTTCCATTTGTTGTAACCACTGGTTCAGTTTGATGACATCAACTTCCTTGGCATATGGCTTGATGTCCACCTTCACCTCTAATAAGAAAGTATTTGTGTTTTGTGATAACTGCATTCTCCCATCTCTGTCTTAGTCCTAGACTCTATCTTTGGTTTCTTTTCCTCTTTCTTTGGGTTTTCATGAAAAATATTTGTTGAGGGTGTTCCCATACCCTTCACTACCAACAATTGTGTTACCATCGACATTAGCATGGAAATTCTCTTCTCAAGCCAATCCAACCTAACCTTGGTATATTTTTTCTCACCTTTTCCATGATGTCCCCCTATCATTATTTGTAATTTTATTTTCTTTAGGCTTAACAATAATTCTTTTCCACTTCTTCTATAGCCATTATGGGTACTTACCATATAGGTCTCACTAAGTGTATTCAAACTTATGCTCTAACACCATATGGTCTATAAATGTTAGGCTTATAGCATTTCCATTTCACCAACACAGATGCTAAACATATTAGAATATCCTCCTTGTTTCTACAAGTTCTTTCAAGACAGAGACAATGACAATAATCATAAATTTGTTTGACAACTTGTATGTTTGGATGGAAAGTCTGAGTAATGGTCTGGGTTCACGAGCCTAAACTAGTCTACCCAATATATCATATCTTGGGTCTATATTAACACACCAAGCATTTATTCATAGTTCAATAAAAAACCATTTCCATTTCACACTGCAGTGATCTACACTCCTTTGTTCTCAATGCTCGTTCACTTTCCTTCTATTGGTCATGCTTCCAAAGACCATGAGGATGAATTCAAGCATTATATGCATATTGTTTACATATGTATATGTAAACAATATACATATGTTTTCCTTTGACATAAATGGGAGGATGAGATAACCAACAAAATACCAAAAATAATTGAAATTGGTGCCTACCAACAAAATGTCAAAGAACAATGAATTTGATGTTTGGGATGGCTTCAATTAGGCTCTTTATTATGCAACAATCGACAGGTTATATGTTCTTTGATTCATCCTTATGCTCCTCATGGAATTCTAGGTAGCATCGTCTTCACACTTAGTCAAAGAACCCCTCTCCCTTGTGGGGAATTAGTATATAGGAGGTCAGTAGAGCTCAATGGTAAAGGGTCCCCAACCCTTCAACTTCTTTGAGCTCGATGGTAAAGAGTCACCAACCCTTCAACTTCCCCAAGCTCGTTTCTCGTTCCTTATCCTTTTTCTTTTTGTACAATGGAGAAGAGGTCTCATGTTTCGGTTTGATTTTTTTATACATGAGAATTTTTTTGACAATAATATTTTTCCTTGTAACTTTACATCTTATACTCTTGCCTTAAGATTTAATTAAATACATAAGTGGACACCAATAGTAATGGCATGAGGCCCTTCATGCCATTAGCATGTCTCCTTCCTAGCCTTTGTAAGTAGCCAATTATTCTTGTGTGAATCCAATTTGAATAATAGTATGACTTAGCCCTCTTCTGGGGAGAAGGGCCGATCAGATAATGGACTAGACAATATGTTAGACTGAAAAACCTAATGCCCCTCGCCATTCTAGTTGCATAATCTCATACATTGATATTGTAGATGTCAAAATCTTTTCACAAAAATAATGATCAAAGTTGAAACAACCAAAGTGGGATAGGAGGTTTATGATCTTACTGCAAAAGCAAAAGTAAGAAGTTAAGATCAGACATTCACCAAGGTGGAATAGGAAGTTTATGATCCTACGCATGTTATCCTAAAGTTAGGAAAGTCTGTTGGAATTTTTAATTAAAAAAAAAAATTAATTCAATTGAAAATGCCCCTATCCCCAGTATGGCCGCTCTTATATTTCCTTCTGAAACAAAATTTAAATAAACAATCTATGCATGAACGTATGAAAAACTACGTATATTTTTCCGCATGACATACTATCTCACCATGGCCACTGGGCTGGCTTGCTAGCTCCCCAAATCTCAAGCATCCCAGAAACTTCGCCACCCACAAACTGAACAACACAACCAACATGTCAATGGACACGTCAGCACGGTCTCTTGCAACTTACCAATAATGAATCTGACCAGTTAGGAATATTGGTCCAGAGTCCAGACCCCTCTGCACTCAGCTCACGTCTCCCGGGGTCGTGCTATACGAGACTCTAGCTCCGCCACTTCCCGTGCCACATAATCATGCAACCCCACATTAATTTTCCATTTATTTTTATGTCAAGTTTAAGTTGTCACTAAAATATTATGGAACTTCTACACTTAGTGGTGGGGTTGGTGGTTTCTTCTAATTGGTAAAGTCTACAAAGGTATACATATCCTACTCCCTTTGGATTTGAACTTATAATCTTTTAGAAGAAAACACATATTCTTAACCATTAAACCCACTCAAACTGTATAAACCAAATCCATTACCAAATAAAATGACAATATTCTTTAAAAGATTGCTTAAAAAAAGTTCACTTCAAGATGGGAGATGTGGTTGTGAGCAACTATATAGCACACTTTAGAGTATGACTTTGTCTTAAATATTTTATTTATTTTGAACTTAAAAGGTTTCTTTTTATTTAAGTTATAACATAATAAGATATTATTAAGTAAGCATGACTAGTTGATTCAATTTATATAATTATTGTATGTGAATATAAAATAATATCATAATCTTAAACAAGATTATGATAAGATTAACTATAAATATATAATCAAAATATAAAAATGAAAAAAAAAATTTTGAATTGGTCCTTTAGTGTTTTTGTTGTTTGAAGGTGTCTTTCATCATCGTGAAAAAGAAAAATCATAATTTATAGTGAAAAAGCCTCATGGAAAAGAATACTAAGTTCTAAATGCTCTATTGAGTAGCTCAAATGATATTATAGGACATAGTATTTAATATAGTCAACTTGAAATTATCAACCTTTATACTCACTTTGTAACTAGATGAAATTATCAACCTTTATACTCACTTTGTAACTAGATTATAAGATTACTACATAATGATATTATAGGACATAGTATTTAATATAGCCAACTTGAAATTATCAACCTTTATACTCACTTTGTAACTAGATTATAAGATTACTACATAAGTCAATGAACTCTATTAGGTATACCAATAAAATATAGAAATCTTACCTGAGTCAACTTGCATACGGTCCTTCTTCCCTATAACATTTAGGGTATCTTGTATTTAACCCAATTATATTAGGGTCTTTTGTATTTAACCCAACTATATTAGATCTAATACTCTACCCTTATAATTGTTGTTATGCTCATGATCACAAAAAATATTATATTTAGTTGCGAGAAATATTCATTATTCCATCAAAATTTCCTACTTTATTTCTTTACTAATCATCATCAATCATTATCCACAAACCATAGTATCACACAACCCACACAAATATGATAATTAAATCTTACACTACAACATGAGAGCTAAAGTTCCTTTCAAGTGAATCCATGATATTTACTTCACAATCCTTCCCAAGAACTTCATAGTTATAATCACAACCTTGAAAGGTCAACACCCTCTTCTCTAAATACCATTCGTATATCGTTCAAGTCCCTTTTGCAAGATCCTCTAAAGAAAGTGTTCATTTTTACCACTATTAAAGAAGTGTTTTCTTTCTCATGTCATGAAAGTGACTTACTTTTTTCTAAAAAAAGTTTTTTTTCCAACAAGTGTTGCGTGGCAGTGTAGTCCCTGTCGGGTTGAATTGAGAATAAATGCATAAGATGGGAAAAAGCAGCGGAGGCATATGGAAACTGCAACAGAGATGTGGCAAGCAACATGAAGCACAAGTGGTATCCATGCAGTAAATGACACGTGGCCTCTAGAGTCCCATTTAATTTTTGAAAGTATATAATCTATTTTGCTATGTTGAAAATTTTTGTCTATTTTGTCTCTATATGTGGCAGGACACAAAAAAATTATATTTAAATTAAATAAACACAATTTTCTTGACATTCAACATAGTGAAAGATAAAAATTTACGAGGACATAAATATAAAAGGAGATAAAAAACAGTTTAATTTGAAATATATCAAAAAATAATATTCTCTGTTACATATCCTGGAAATTTAAATCCATTTGTCATATAGACTAGGATTGGGGCTCCTGCAGACCATAAGCATAGTGGAAGATAAAAATTTATGAGGACATAAATAAAGGAGATAAAAAACAGTTTTATTTGAAATATATAAAAAAATAATATTGTCTGTTACATATTCCTGGAAATTTAAATGTGTTTGTCATATAGACTGGGATTGGGGCTCTCACTGACCATAAGAGAAATATGTACAAGAAATAGGAATGTGGAAAGAAGAAGTGGGGGACAATAGAGTGTAATACTTGAAAAGAATAAATAGAAAGGTATCAATCTTTGGCTAGACATTTCTATTTAAAAAAGTGGAATAACTCAGTTGATAAACAAAACAAGATGTGATCAGTATAGACTTATAGTGATGGTACATATCACCCCTTTTTCTATTTTCTTGCTGATGCCTTTTTATTGATGTCGTCGACGGTTACTGGAATCATGGCAACTTCATGTTGCCTTTCGTCGGTGACCTGCTTCAATTCCCTTTCGAGCCATTCTTCAATGTAGCTTTTCATTGGGGCGACATTGATCTCATTCCAGATTTTTATGTTGAAAAGTTCCTTTTCTAATTCCTTGAAGTTGATAGAAATATTACGCATAGCCTGCTCAATTTCCTCATTCTGTACTGAATAGTGGACTAGCCAGTTGTCGACGTCATCTTCACCATATTCAAGGATGTTGTAAAACTTTTCCAAAGACAACGCCTTAAAAATATCAACCTGTTTATCGAAGGCTTGCTTAGTTAAGGACAAAGAGTTGATGATTAAGTTGGGGTCTTGGAAGTTGTTGGTCCTTCCGGCTAAGTCTATTCTAGTAAGCTTTGTGAATAATTTTTCTTTCTTTGATATTGCTTGTTCATATGACTGGACAATGAGATGCAAGTTCTTCACTTTTTCTTTCCAGCATGCATTTAATTGAGCGATCCGGTTTTTGGATGGGAGATCTTGTTGTCTTCTTCTCGTTTCTATCATGTTGTTGACAATGGTGCCAAAATGAAGGACCATGTCTAAATAGAAATGTTATTCATCTTTTAAATCCGCCTGCAAATGTTCGAGCAAATTATGTGCCCTCGTTCCAAGGGAAGTAATGGTTTGTGATGTTTCCCATGCCTCAGTAATCAGTTCCATTCTTTTCTTGATATTATTCTCCACATATCCTCTACACGATGCGAGGAGGGTGGAGGATCCTTTTAACTTGGCTGTAGGGGTGGCAGGCATGGCTATTGCCAAAGGATTGGCAAGTAATGGCATAGGAATCAAAGCTTCTTCCAATTCCTTGACCCGGTCCTTCAGTATGGAATTCTCGGCCTCAATGCCTCCAATGAAATCATCAAGAGCATCTGCGGTCACTATGTGAAGTCGAGAGATTTGGGACGACTGCATTTTCGCAAGGTTAACCTCTGAACGAGATTTTCCTTTCTTATTTTTTACATCTTTTTTTTCAATAATTATTTTTTTGGACTGGTTGTCAAAAACAACGCTCTGGAACACAAAGGATTCATCTTTGTCAAAATTTTTGGTATCAGCTATGTCCATTGGACGACTATGTTGGATTGCATCTTTAGGCTGATCAAGGTAGCATAATACGCTATCCAGATTA
Organism: Picea engelmannii; assembly: GCA_009831015.1. Lineage (NCBI taxonomy): Eukaryota > Viridiplantae > Streptophyta > Pinopsida > Pinales > Pinaceae > Picea > Picea engelmannii. The sequence continues at coordinate 107,481 of ML804191.1, read as the reverse complement.
GGCTCAAGTTCCATGTTCTCACTCTCAATTCCGAGCTCTTTCGCCTATCCCACAATTTTTTTTCTCTTCGTGTCCACTGGAAGCTTGTGAGAACTATCAATTTTAGGGTGAGGAGGGTCGTTATATCTTCCTTCGTTTGAAGAATTTTGAGTTGATTTGTTGTTGTGGTGGGCCATTGGAGCGATGCTCCGAGATGGCGTACTTTTGGGAGTGTTATCTGTCGAGTGAACACCCTTCTCACCGGGGCCTTTTCCCTGTTGCTTGTACAATTCAATGGTGCTTTGTAGTGTGTCTAGGTCGTCGGCATTAGAATCAAGAGCATTGTCATCAGTGTCTCTATTTTTGGCCAGGTGTTTTTTGAAAAAAGAATTGTCAAAGCCAAGTGTTTGTAAATGTTGTAAATTTTTTTTATTAGGTTCGAACCCTCTTAGGATTTCAACATATTTTAGTTTCAAGTTGCTGAAATGGGTTGCGAATTCATCAATTTTGTTGACGTTACTCAACACAAAGTCCCTAACTTTCCAAGGAAGGCGAATGAATTGTTTTTTTTTCTTCTCTTAGAATAGATGCAACCAATAGTTGTATTGCCTTGCTACTTTTGTAACAAACATTTTGTCCGTAACGTGACATGGAAGGAGAGCAGGTTTTTCCCTGGAGACAAAAATCCTTATCATAGTGTAATTATCCATATGTTCAAGTGCCCCCTTCCTATCCAAAAACCTGGTTTCCTGGTCAGATATGCGGGGAGCATCTTCTCTTAACAACAAAACTTTGAAAATAGACACAAAGCCATTAAAAACCTCATAAAAATAGTGGGAGGCCTTGTGCTTCGACAAGGCTTGGTACCAGAATGTTACTGGGTTGAATTCCTAGTTTACCTTCTTGGACAGAGACAATTTTTGAAACTAGCATCAATGTGCTATCGCAAAAACCAAGTAGGAGGACATATAAAATTTCTTCTCCTTTTTGAAGCTTGACAATTGGGAACAAATTTCATGGGAAATTAGCTTGCCCCAATAAAAAATGGCTTGTTCCTTGACTGTGAAATACAAAATATAAAGAGCCATGCGGGATATAGTTGCCACAGACTCCTGTCTCGTTATTCTTGTAAACAACCAGGCAATTTCCCAGAATGGATTTCTAAATGAACTAACCTGTAAGCTTGTGATATCTTTAGGAACTGCCATAGGGTCTTCCAAGAAATCGGGCAAGAGGTCCAACTCGTTATTATGCTTTGTTAGGAATTGTTTGGAATCTTCTCCTTTGAACGTCAATGTTGGCGCTGACAATATTAACATCTGGTGGAAGACCTAAGGTGACAAAGAAACATAAAAGTGGTCCCGCAGTCAAATAATTATTTGGTCTGAAATATATTTATTGGCGCACCAAGAGACTAGCTCCTTATAGTCAAAAAATTCAGGGACACAGCCTGCACGAGCAATCCCAGAGGTCCAAATTACTTCGTTCTAGGAGGCAGGGGATGAGTAATAAGAATATGCCCTAGACCACTGGAAGTTTTGGTCCTCGTGCCCGAAGATGTTCACTGTATCTCCACAGAATTGTTGTCGAGATGAAGCCATAGGTTTATGAGAACGTTCGTTTTCTCCATATGATGATTGAAATGAACAGTTGGAGGCGATAATATAACCCTCCGCAAATGTTGGTTCAATGCTTATGAATGGGAAATCTCCTCGAGCCTTTCACTGATTAATGACAATCTCTATGGGTGCTGCATGATGAGATGTTAGCAATATAGCTTACTTATTGCATATTTAGAAGTGAAAAGGTGGTGGATACAATGAAGAGCAATTAAGGATTGGAGGTTTCGTGAACATGCGAACCCGATGACGTGCGAACGACATTTCATGATTTTGAAATCAACACTCGGAAGGGATAATATAACCCTTCACAAATCTTGGTTGAATGCGTCTTAATAAGAGATCTCCTCGAGCCTTTCGCTCATAAATGAAAATCTATACAGTTCCTACACGATGAGCTGTTAGAATTAAATCTCAGTAATTGCATATTTAGAAACAAGATATATATAAACATTTTTTTATTATATACAAGTGCGAAGGTGACAGAGACGTGGAAGAGAAAGGAAGGAATGGCAAGGTCTGAAAAGTGGTCGGACGGGATTCAAAATAGGGTTACGGGGGATACTCAGGAGAGGTGAGTGTCCGATAGTCAAATTTTATGTATCATAATTTTTTACTACAAAACGTGTAAAACATAAGAGAGCATGATGGGGTAGTTTAGCGGTCGGTTTGTATATTTGCAGAATTTTGGGAAAGTGGCTAAGTATGGAATAGGGAAATGGTCGGTCGGACTCATTTTCAGAATTGAGAATTGAATATTTCGTGAACGGACCAACTCGACAACGCGCAGATGACATTCCATGATGTTTGAAATTAACACTCGAAAGGGATAATATAACCATCCAAAATTTTTGGTTTTGTGTGTATTAATGGGAGATCTCATCAAATCCTAGTTTAGAATTAACGCTTGCTAATTTCATACTTAGAAATAAGATCTTATATATACTTGCTAATTGCAAAGCATGGGGGAACATGAAACAATGATTAGGAATTGGGTATTTCTTGAACCCGCCAACCCAACGATCGACGAATGAAATTCGAAGAAATGGAAAAGTATGGAAAGCGAACGGACAAGCTTCAAAATGGGGTGACAATAGTTCCACAGGAGACATGAGGACCCGGCGGTCAAATTGTATGTCTCAGAAGTTTTTAGTGAAAAATGTGTACCATAGAAGAGGGGATGATAGGTAGAGTGTAATACGCAAAACAATATGATGAGTCCGGTTGTAAATTTGTATATCGCAGAAGTTAGGGTACTGTTTGCAGGTCACGTAACAATAGAAGTGCAATCTAGAGCCCGCCTACCCAGGAATCCGTGGTCGAAAAAGTGGCTGGGTATGGAATGAGGAAGTGGTCAGTCGGAGTCACGATATAAAAGCACGAGTGCAAATGTGAACCCATGAGTCCACCAACCCGAGCAACTAGACATTTTCGGAAAAATGACTAAGTGACGAGAAAGATAAAGTACAAGGAAAAGGGAAACGAAAATTTGATTAAGTATAGGAGACGAAAAAGAAGGGTTAATATATTCACATCTGTAATAGATATCCCATTTCCTTGCAAGATCTTTTCTGCATGTTTCTGGAGAAGCTATGTACTTATTACATATACTTGGAAATAAGTGCGAAGGTGGCGGGAACAAAATTCAACAACTAGGAATTGGAAATTGTCTGAACTCGCCAAACCGATAATCCGCAAAAGAGATTGCAAGAAACAATTGTGGAAAGCGGTCAGACGGATCTCAAAATAGGTTGACAAGGGTTCCCAAGGAGACGTGAGGCCTCGATGATCAAAGTGTATTGATTAGAACTTTTGAGTGCATATTGTGTAACACGAAAGAAGGTTTGATGTAGGAGTTCAGAATTCAAGTTGTATATCACGGAAGCTGGAGGGTTGTTTGCAGGTCAAGGAACATTGGAAGTTCACTCTGCTTGTCCAAGAATCCGCAAGCGAAAAATTCAGGTAAGTATGGAATTGGAGGCGCAAAAAAGATTCCAAGAAATGGCAGAATATGGAAAGCGGACGCAGGGGCTTCAAAATGGGGTGACAATAGTTCCCCAGGAGACGTGAGGACCTGAAGGTCAAATTGTAGGTCTCTGAACTTTCATGTGAAAACTGTGTATCATAGAAGAGGGTATGATGTGGGAGTGCGATAGTAAAATTGTATGTCGCGGAGGTCCGGGTGTTGTTTGTAGGTCACAGAGCAATGGAAGTGCAATATAGAGTCCGCCTGCCTGGGAATCTGCGAAATGAAAAGTGGCTAGGCATCGAATGGCTAGTGGTTGGCCGGAGTCGCGATAGAAAAGAACGAGCGCAAATGTGAACCCGTGAGTCGACCAACGCGCGCATTGAGACATTTTCGGAAAAAACGACTAAGTAACGAGAAACAAAGAGTAGAGGGGAAAAATAAACGGGAATTTGGTTAAGTATAGAAGAGGGAAAAGAAGGTCCAATATATTCAAATATGCAATAGACATTCCATTTCCTGGCAAGATCTTTTCTGTATGTTTCTAGAGAAGTTGTATACATATTGCATATACTTGGAAAGAAATCTGAAGGTAGCAGGCACATAAAACAACAACTAAAAATTGGAAATTTCTTGAGCCCACGAACTCGACGATCCATGAAAGAGATGTCAAGAAATGGTAAAGTGTGGAAAGTGGTCGGACGAGCTTCAAAATAGGGTGACAAGGGTTCCCGAGGAGACATAAGGCCCCGATTGTCAAATTGTATATATCAAAACATTTTAGTGCAAAATGTGTAACACGGAAGAGGGATGATGTGGGAGTCCAGAAGAAAATCTGCATATCGCAGAAGCCAGAGTGTTGTTTGCAGGTCACAGAACAATGGAAAGTGCAATTTAGACAAAGGGGAAGCGCTCAGTCGAAACACATGAATCCGCCAACCTGCACATCAAGACATTTTCAGAGAAAACGACTAAGTAACCAAAAAGAGAAACTACAGGGGATAAAAGAGTGGGAAAATAGAAAGGCAGAGAGCAATTTATGTAAGAGGGAATTGCTTTAAAAAATCCCCATTTTTGCAAAACCATCATTTTCTAGTAATTTCCAGCAAATGCTTTGTTGAAGATTAGATTTTATTGCAACTTGTGGGAGTAATTGTGTTCTTGATACATTCTTCCATGAGTTTAACATATTAAATTAAGTATTAAAATTCTTGCATGATGGGTTGTTAGCATTAAAGCTTAATAATTGCATGTCTAGAAATAAGAATGATGATCTTGCTGCAACATTGTGACTTGGTCTTGCTATGTTCTATCTGCGTTAGGAATATACTTAAACATTGGTTTGAAACTATCTGAAATTCATTTTTGTTTCCATAAAATCCTGATGGATCGACATAGTGCATTGTCATATAATTGTTAGATGCTCCATTTTAGAACAAATTACTTGATCAAATACAATATCAAAGAGCTATGAGACTATCGAACCATGCCAATAAGAAGGTGTTAAATCTAGAAAAGTAGCAGTAACCAAGACTCCAAGGAAATTTTTTTAATAGTAAATCCATTTAACAAAAAGGAATACTGAGGACTGTATATATATCCCTAGAAATTGGATCAATTTCTTTAGGCCAAAACATTGAACATATTTTCCATAAACACAGGCACAATATAAGCAACATGCAGGAGCCATCGATATGCTCTTCAACATGCATACACAACTGATTACCATGCTTTTTTTTTAGGAAATCCTTGCAGTCTTCTCCTCGGTGGATTAATGTTCACTGCCCCGATCTCAATATTTTGTGGAAGACCTGAGCTGACAAAGAAACAGGAGAGTGGGTCCGCAGTGGAATAAATCCTTGGCTTGAAGCAGATGAAAAAAAATCCTACGGTAAAATTGATAGTTCTCACAAATTTCCTGTGAGGAAGAAGACGAAAAACGTTACATGGAAAACAGAATAGCCCGAAACTGAAAGTTAGGACACACCAAGAAATCACCTCCTCACAGTTGAAAAATTCAAGGACACATGTTGCATGAGAAATTTCAGAGGCCGAAATTAGTCCATTCTGGGTGAAAAGAGATGACTAGTAGGAATATGCCTTACACAAGTGGGATTTTTGGTCCTCATTCCCTAAGATGTTAATTGTATATCCAGAGAAAAGGATAGTGGTCCCATAATTTAATAATTTTTTGGCTTGAAATATATCTCTGGGAGCATCAACAGATCATTTCCTTGCAGTGAAAGAATTCTGCCCAAAACAAGCTAATTTGGACCCCTGGAATTCCTACTTTCGAGCTGCAAAGTGTCTATTGCGTTCAACATCGGTTTCTTTTTTGAAACTCCTTCTTTTGGTGTTGTCAGGATCACCATCTTTGAGCTGGGAAGTGTCGCCCATTATGGTTGGTTTCAATTTGGGCATAGGAGTGGGAACAGTCTGTGCATTGCCATCATCCATTGTCGTATCATCGTCCATCAGATCATCTTCTTCCGACTCGAAATCCATCGCATCAACTTCTGTGCCAACCATTAATGTAGGCGAGCATGTTGTCTGAGCAGGTAGGGTTGCCTTGGAATTCTTTGGCTTGAAATATATCTCTCGGTGCACCAATGGACCATCTCCTTTTTTTCTCCTGGGCGGAGTGAGATGAGTAGTAAGAATATGCCCTGGAATACTGGAACCTGGCCATCATGCCCGAAGGTTTTTACTGTATCTGGACAAAACTAATGTGGAACTGCTGCCATAAGTTAACGAGAATTCCCGTTTTCTCCAGATGATGTTTGAAATGAAAATTGGAGAGGGATAATATAACCCTCCGCAAATATTGGTTTAATGCATATCAATGGAAGATATCCTCGAGCCTTTTGCTGATCAATGACAATCTCTAGGGTTCGTGCGTAATGAGTTGTTACCATTAAAGCTTACTAATTGCATATTTAGAAAAAAGTGCGAAGGTGGGTGACGACAAAGAGCGATTAAGAATTAGAGATTTCGTAAAGGCACCAACCGACCGACGCACAAAAGAGATTGTAACATGTTTGAAATGAATACTTGGAAAGGATAGCACTCTTCTCTGCAAATCTTGGTTTAATTCATATTAATGACAAATATTCTTCGGCTTCCGAACATTAATGACAATCTTAACGGTTCATGCACGATGAACTACTAGCATTAAAGATTAATAATTTCATATCTAGAAAGAAGTATGAATGTGGCGAGGATGGTGAAGAGCGACTAATTATTGTACATTTCATCCACCCGCCAAACCATGAAACGAATTCCAAGAAATGACCAAGTAAGGAAAGAGGTCAGGCAGGTTTAAAAAATAGGGTCACAAGATATACTCAGGAGATGTGAGGGGTCGATGGTCAAATTATATGTCACAATGACAAATTTCGGCCATCAATTTGTATATCACGGAATTTCAGGTGTTGTTTGTACGTAGCGGAACAATGGAAGCACAATGTTTAGCAAGGCTAGCCAGGAACCGATGATGGTAATAGTGGCCAAGTATGCAATGGACAAGCGGTTGGTTAGAATCGTGATATAAAAGCATTAGACATACTCAGAATAGGAAATATTGATGGGCTTGAAAAAAGGGCCACAAGCTCTACTCATGAGACGTGAGGGCCCGATGGTCAAATTGTATCTACCCCAACTGTTGAATGCAAAATGCCTAACACAGAACAAGAGACAATGACGGATTTCAAGGGTCAATTTGTATATTGCGGAACTTCGGGTGTTGTATATAAAGGTAGGAGACATTCGAAAAAAGGACACATTTGGAAAAATGACCAAGTAAATAGAAATCCAAAGAAAACGACATAAAGGGAAATTTGTTTCCTAATTTGTAGATCGCGGAAGTCCAGGTGTTGTTTGCAGGCGACAAAATAATGGAAACGCAATGTTGAACTCGCCTATTCGGGAACCCGCAATCCAAAAAAATTGTTCAATATGAAACAGGGAAGCAGTCGGTCGGGCTGGTGATATAAAAGTAACATTGGAAATCTGAATACGTGAATCTGCTAACTCCTGCACCTATACATTTTCCGAAAAACGAGTAAGTAACCAGAAAGGGAAAACACAGGGCAAAAAGAAAGGGGATGGAAATTTTTAGAAGCGAGAATTGGTGTAAGAAAGCCCCATTGATGGTCTTAACAGTAACTATGAAGTGTATTAAACATGTGAACAGGTTCTTCAATCAAGGAATAGATACAGTGAGCCATGCTTATAGTTTCTAGGATCTATTTGTATAAGAGAAGCGTCAAAAAGCTATAACGATTATGATGTTCGTATTGATAAACGCATGTAAGCTTTCCTCCAAATTGACAACTAATATGTAGATGATAATGAAACCTTTCCATCTAAGTGTTCAATTATTTAAATATAAATAATGATCACATACGATAAATATCTTTTCAATATTTTCATGCATATTAGAAATTATAGAGTTAAATGTAACCATGGTCTATTGTCAAGATGATTTACCATTACAAACCTCTATTTAATGATTTTAATGCAAAATTAACGTCATTATTAATTCTATTGTGTTTTAATATATATTTTTAACATTTTATTATCACTTCTTTGTCTTCATTTGTTGTGTATTTATCATTATGTATTTCATGTAAATAATCAAATACAACAAAAAAAAATCAACATACTAAATAATACAAGAGATTTACTTTGGAGATCCCACTCTGGGAAAACTCTAACAACAAAATGGCTTTATGCTCAATTTTCAATTAATCTTAATAACAATTTCATATATTAAAGCATGAATTGGGATTCTTCTCAATGTCAATCTTAAAGAGAATAATTGAATTTACCTCTATTTTCTCTATAAGACCTTATTTCCATGAACCAATCTTCTCTTGGTACCATCCTGTAATAATTTCTCCCTTTCTATGCTTATATACAATTGTGGGCTCTAAAATAACTGATCCAACAATCTTATCTTCCCTATGAAAGAAAACTAACCCATCTCTCTCTTCTTATTTTCCTTTTATTCTTCTCCCATTAGTTAGAAGGCCAATCAACCTCTATTAATTGATTATCATCTCCCTGTTGAAATATTGTAACTTCGAAGAATATTCTACCTAAGAAGGAGTGTTGAATAATATTGTTATATTATATTTGTTAATTAGGCCTTATTGTGCCTTTGAAAAAATCATCCTTCTTGTACCTTGACAATTGAATGTAAATTAAGAGGGTAAAGTGAGGTCGGCCCAGACCTAGTTTTAGGATGTCGAGAACACTATTTATAAGGGAGGCCAGTGCCTTATTTGGACACACAAACCAATTAGCTCTACAGTGCGCAAGGCTTGGAGGAGAACCTACTACAGCTAGGTGTGACTTCAAGGAGGGTTCTTGGTCTATATCTTGGTATCTCTTGGTTAAGTAGTGCGCTACTCTTTCCTAGTGAAGTAGTAGAGGAGGATCTTTTTCTTTGTTTTTGGTCTATCTATATTGAGGAAGTTTTGTTGGGATTTTTTCCCCATGAGGGTTTCCTAGGATAATCTGTGTGTCTCTATTGTTTCTGTGATTGCCTCTCTTTCAATGATCTTATTTATGTAGCTAATGTGTTAAATGATTATAATAATCAATAAGAACCGTAACTGCTAGATGTATAAGTAAAACATTAACATGGTATCAAAGCAGGCCTGAAAGAGTCTAACTCACAGTTTATAAGAAGTGACTAGCCTCAACGCACCCTCTCCAAAATCTAGTTTTCAATATTGTAGCTGCTGCAGAATTAGGGTTCTTGCATAAACCCTAAGTGTGATATATTTCCTGTTTAAGGAGGACGTTGGGGAAAGTAACCACATCTAGGAGCTTTCCCTAGGAGGGTGCATCTAGTCCCTGTATCATAATTTCAAAATTTGAAGTTTGAAAAATTAGGGTTTCCTCATAAAACACTAAGTTGCAGTTGCATTTGCATTATCAGTTGCAGTTGAAGAATCAATTGAAGTATCAATTGCAGTTGCAGTGCTGGTTCCTTCATGCCAGTTGCAACACCAGTTGTAGTTCCAGCATCAACCGCAATACCAGTTGTAGTGAAATTTTTTGTGAAGTGTTGGGACTGATTTTTATTGTCCTAATGTACCTTATCCTAGAAAATCTCCAGCTAACTTTAAGTTACAAGTTGAAGCACCTTTGAAGTTTTAAAGGTTCGTTATTGCTTGTCGTTGCTGCCGGAGGGTGCCACTACCTGTCGATACTATCAGAGGTATGTAGTTACATATATTCAAACTGTATCATTATTCTAAAGGGTATTTGCAAGAGAAAATGATCTGTTGTCTAAACAATAATCATAGATCCAGAAGGATCTTAGATCCAACACATTCAGAGGAACAATGCACCCCGGGTTTGATTAATTTGATATGCCTCTATTTGTTATGGAATTATTGTGATCTTATGAACATCTAGGTTGTATTTTGATATATTGAAGTTATGATTATCATATTAATCATTGGTCAAAATTAAAGTCAAATTATTAGATTAATTAAAGTTGAGATTATAGAGTTTATTATCTAACCCAATTTTCTATCAAGAAAGAATATTATCTTAGTACAAAGGATAGGTTGAAGAAAATATTTGTCATATTGAGTGAAGGAGACTCAGAAGAAAAAAAACACACTCATTCTTGAGGACAAGACTCCATGTTCCAGGTTTGATTGATTAAATTGATAAGATTCAAATTTACACATATCAAGTTTGATAACTGCTAAACACTATAGTTGTGATAGCAATATTTGAAATTGTTTATTATTGAATACTTGGTAGCATGTGAGCACTATTGAAATAAATGCTTACTGTAATCATTTACTAGATATAACTAACATCTCCTCTAGGAGAAACTTCTTGTTTTGTTTCTAGGTTACCATGGAGGAATGATTGATCACACCACTAGAAGTGTTGCTCTCATTTCTTATTATTGTATTTCTTACTTTTTTCTCTTGTCTCAGGAAGGTCACAAGTGATAGCTCTGAAGGAGCTACTGTGAAAATTTCTCTCCCTATTGTTGTTATTATTATTATTATTATTATAAAGAGTATTATTGTTGTATACTATTTATCCCTTGTTGTTCTTGTTCCGGGCAAGTCATATGTGATAACCATGAAGCGAGCTATAGTGATGGTTGCAGGAGGAAACATATTATATGAAACATGAAGTAGACTATCCAAGCTATATACATAACCATATACATCCATGTACCAAAGAAACATATTATATGAAACATGAAGTAGACTATCCAAGCTATATACATAACCATATACATCCATGTACCAAAGAAGAAGAAGAAGAAGAAGAAGAAGAAGAAGAAGAAGAAGAAGAAGAAGAAGAAGAAGAAGAAGAAGAAGTTACTTTTGCTAGATACATAACATCTCATATGAAGACATATCATGTGGAGGAGAAGAATTCAAAGATGACAGAACAAATCCCACTTGTGGAATTGATCACTCTTCAGATCATCAGGAAGAGTTAGTAGAGTTGGAAGGGCCTACCCAGAATCAATGCAGTAACCAGGAAGAGACTAGCATAATCTCGTGACACTTTGCAGGATGCAAATCCATACAGAATTGATGATCCATATCAAAGGGAGTAGATGGATCTAAATATTATATAGATTCAAAGGGAATCAAGCCTCAGAAGGAGCATGGAGACTCAAAGTGAGCCTGATCTTAGAGAGGATCATATGAGAAAAGATACATCTTCTAGAAATGACAGAAAAATGCCATGAGTTGAGAATACTAGATTGTAGCTTCAGAGACTTCTAGGAGATGTGAAATATCCTGGGAAGATTCCCTTGTTTCAGTGATAGAGGAGGAAGCCAGTCAGAAGGACTGGGATATGGATTTTGACTTGAGACCAGAAGGGAAGTTAGTGGTCACTTCCAAGATTGATTTAACAGATCAAGCATAATGTAGATAAAAGTATAGAGATGTACAAATCCTGATTTGTGTCCAGAGGATTCTCCCAGAAAGAGGGAGAAGACTATGACAAGACACTTGCTCCAGTAATAGAAGAAATAGTTCCAGTGTTCGTGAAGATAGTCAGAACAAACATGATTTCGATACACGATGAGATTGAGAGGGATTAGTCCATGTATTCGTGTTTGAGTTGCCTCAATGAAAGAAGAAAATCTACCTTCAGTATCAACCACTCTTAGTTACCAATGAAGTTGTTTCCATGATAGAATAGAGGAGCTACTCTCAGAGTTCAACAACTATAGTGAGAATAGAGTAGTCATTCTCAATTTCAGAAATAACAGTTGCTGGTGAAAAGTCTCGGTTCCAAAAGGAACAATTGAAAAACAAAATAGAGGACATACTCTCAGGTAGTGAGACAAATAGTGCTTTGCAAAAATCACATATAACCAACACATAATTATGCATATTGATTTGCAGCTGAGCAAGTGTACCAAGTTGGTACAATGTGATGTGAAAATTTGGTTTCGAAGTACAGGACATGAAGACTCATTTCTGCAAGTTGAAGTAGGCTCCAAGAGCTTGATATGGTAGGATTGATAGTTTTCTAATGAGCTTGATATTTACCAAGAGTAAAGATGATCCCAACCTTTACTTCAAGATTGAGAATGATGGACCAGTTATATTGTTACTATATGTGGATGACTTATTCTTGACAAATGAAGAAAATCTCATCACAAATTGTAAGAAGAAGCTTGCCACTGAATTTGAAATGAAGGACCTAGGCCCGATGCACTATTTCTTAAGTCTTGAAGTATGGCAGAGCCTAGAAGAGATTTTCCTTGATCAAGGAAAGTATGTTGTGGAAATTATGAAGAGATTCGACATGATGGACTCTAAGGCTATGTCCACTCCTATGGAGACGAATATGAAGTTATTGGTTGATACTTCCTCAGAAATAGTTGATGTTACTCTATATAGACACATGATTGGTTCTTTGATGTATCTAATGAATACCAGACCCGATATATGCTTTGTTATGAACACCTTGAGTCGGTATCTAGTGGAGTTCAGACATGTTTACCTTCTAGCTGCAAATAATGTGATGATATACCTTAAGGGTACGTTGGACTATGACCTCTGTTATACTGGAGATTGTGAATTCAAATTGTATGGCTATACTGATTTAGATTGGGTTGAAAGTGTTTCAGACATAAAAAACACTTCAGGATGTTGTTTTAGTTTAGGGCCAGCCATGAATTCGTGGCAAAGCAGGAAGCAATCCATTATTGCTCTTAGTACGGCAGAAGCAGAGTACATTGTAGCATGCTTTGCTAGTTGTGAATCCATATGGCTTCATAATTTGTTGACATGTCCATTTGACCTAGAGATGGATGCTACCATGATCTTTTGTGATAAATAGAGTTGCATAAAGATGAAAAAGAACCTAGTGTTCAATGATAAAGCAAAGCAAATTGAGATCCAGTACCACTACATTCATGATATGGTACAAAAGGGAGTTGTGAAGCTCCAATATGTTGGCACATATGAGTAGGTAGCAGATGTGTTGACTAAGCCTCTATCTCATGTGAAGGTTGAGTACTTCCGAGACAAGCTTGGTGTAGTATGAAAGGAATTCCCTCGAAAGGGGGAGTGAGGATGATGATGCTATGGTATCCTAACCATAAGCAGCACAACTCGTTAGGATTTATATCCTAGGGGATTTTATTATCCCTAGACAGATCCCCTAAGTTATGGATGGACGGTCTATCAGAGTGCCCATAATTATTGTTTTTGATGCTCCTGTCTCAATATGTTTCCATTGATTTTGTTGTTCCAACTTCGTGCTATTGATGTTGATGTTCCAACTTCATGTTGTTGTTGATGATGATGTTACTCCAGCTAAGCATTGCATATGATGATGATGTTAAGTTTCTACTGATGTTATTGATGAGAAAATTTTTCGATGATTTATAGATATGACATACAATGTTCCAGAGACGATGTCTCGTCCTCTTGATGTTGTATTGAGTCCAGTCAGTTGTTATTGATGTTGTTAGTAGAATACCCTTCTTGTTAAGGGGGAGTGTTCAAATATTGTAACTTCGAAGAATATTCTACCTAAGAAGGAGTGTTGAATAATATTGTTATATTATATTTATTAATCAGTCCCTATTGTGCCTTGACAATTAAATGTAAATTAAGAGGGTAAAGTGACAGGTCGACCCATACCTAATTTTAGGCTGGCCATACCACTATTATAATGGAGGTCAGTGCCTCATTTGGACACACACACCAATTAGCTCTACAGTGCACAAGTCTTGGAGGAGAACCTACTACAACTAGGTGTGACTTCAAGGATGGTTCTTGGTTTATGTCTTGGTATCTCTTGGTTAAGTAGTGCACTACTCTTTCCTAGTGAAGGAGTAGAGGAGGATCTTCTGCTTTTTTTTTGGTCTATCTACATTGAGGAATTTTTTGTTGGGTTTTGTTCCCCATGAGGGTTTCCCAGGATAATCTGTGTGTCTCTATTGTTTCTGTGATTGCCTCTCTTTCAATGATCTTATTTATGAAACTAATGTGCTAAATTATTACAATAATAAAGAAGAACCATAATTGCTAGCTGTACAAGTAAAACGTTAACACTCCCTCTTGTCTATCAAGCTTCCTTCCTTGTTTCCTTCTCTTAGAGCTACCAAATTTACCAAGAAACTATCTTTGAAAGCTTCCATTGATTCCCAATCATTCCTATGCAATATAAAACCCTTTTGGATCTTTTACCATCCCCCACATGGCATCCTACTATTGGCTATGGATTCATTTGAGGGATTCCCTTTTATTCCTTCTAGTGGCCTTTCTTCAGGGTACAAATCACATGGTCATTGTGTTGGTTGTGGGGCCTGATTATCTTCATGATTCAGAGGTCTTTGTTTTCAACCGTGTTTATACCCCACGAAGACTTTACACCCCGGGAGAATGTACACTCCTCCACGCGGGGGAGTGTAGAGGGGGGTTACCCCCTTGCGGGGTCTGGGGGGTCAATCCCCTCAAATGGGGGGTCCGGGGGTAAGCGGTCCCTCGAAAGAAAAATTGCCTTGTAAATGTATCTTGTAGTTTCATAGTAAATATGGATCATTCATTATAAGGTCGCAGATATGACGGTAGAAGTTATGTTAGGGTTTTTTTCCCTAAAAGGAAACTCTCTTTTATGAGGGAAATGTATTGTGGCTATGTATCATTGTGAATATTGTATTACGAGTGAGGATATTGTGAGAGAAAGAAGAGGAAGTTACAACGAGCTTGTTGTAGGTTGTATCCCTTCATTTGTTGGATAATAATAAAGGAAGGACCTGGCAATTTTTCTAGTGGACATAGCCCACATTGGGTGAACCAGGTATATCTGCGTCTCTATTATATTGTGTATCTTCTGTGTTTTGTTTCTGCATTTTTTTAATTTTATTTCTCCGCGATCCTATTTTTCTAACACATTGGTGGTTCGATGATCCCTTCAATCCTTATAAAGGTCTTCTTCTTTGTAGTTGGGATTCTAGCGAGATTGTGCTAGTGGTGGGTTAGGGTAGTCTCCATGGAACTTGTAGTGCAAAGGAAGTAGTGTTGTTGAGCCCTTTTGAGTTGCCACCTTGCCCTGCATCTTTTTCTTTTGGTAGTGTTGTACCAGGCAATGTTGATAAGAATCATATGTATCCTTCCCAAGCATGGAATGGGGTGATCCCTTGAATATGACCAATACAATGAGACCCAAGTTGGTTAGGCCTTTCAATGTGGTCAACCCAAGGGGAAATCTTATAATCCCTAGGGTACAAAGTAAACTAGGCACTTCTAATGAATCCTCAAGACAAAGGTTCACACCAACCAAGACTATAACACAAACTCCTTGCATTGTAGAAGCCTAAATTAAGGAATTCGACCAAGGTTATGAAAAATACTTCAAAACCATTTTTTTTATATTGGGGAAATCGATAACTCGCAATTCAAGTATTCACATGACATGGGGTCGATACCCGTCCACTACCACTATAACTCCAGGTTCTCCATGTAGCCTGCAAGAATGGAGCACAAGTAAATCAAGGTGAGAATCAAACTTGAGACCTACTTTTTTATAAATTTCCTTCCATTTACACGACACTTGCCAATCGGTCTACACCCCTGTGGGCCAAAACCAAAAAATTTAACGCAATCCCATGAGTAAAATATTTCCTCTTAAATTGGACATAGTGCCAATGACATAGTCATTTCATTCTTTACCATATCCATTTATATTGCACCTCACCAATGGAAGGATTTTGATCCCCAAAAGCGACTAAGGAGAGATGATGAAACCACTTTGTAATCTTTCTTCCCTCATATCATTTGGATCTCCTTGGATTTCCCTTCGAGTCCACTCTGACACAATTCTTATTGTCCTGTGCGAGTATCTTGGACCTTATTCTACAATACTATGTCCTCCTCCAATTGTTTGAGTGAATTCAGTGAGAAGTCGTCAAGTATAGGGATACATGTTCTTCTTCTTCTTCTCCATCAAGTAAGGATGGTTCAAATTCATTATCACCAACCTTATCAATGATACTGTAAAACAATTCACTCCATAAAAACATCACAAGAATGGACTACCACCCACTAACACCACATATGAATTGTGGGCACTATGCACATCTTTGTCCCAATCTAGAGGTGTAGATTTCAAGAAAAATGGTCAATATCTCAGGCCTTGGAGTAGCTAAAGGTCTATCCACTGCACAAATTAAAGCCTATGAGGTAGTTGGTGTTGAAGGAAGTAGTGGAAAAAAATGGGAGGAAGAGGTTTTCCACCCTACATTAAGTGAATCACTATCCTAACCATAAGATGAACCCCTAACCCAACATAGGCAAAGACATGATGAAAATAAATTGCATGCATGTTCAAGAAGTGTTCATGGAAAAATAAACAAAATTACATGCAAGTTCAAGAAGTGTTCATGGGAACATTACTAACATCTTTGATAGAATTACAGGTTCTCCAAATGTGTGTGTGTGTGGTTCTATGCATATTTCAAGGTTAATCTTTCTGGGTGCATTGCCAGTGTTGCAAGTTTTTGATGCTCCAAGTAAACATCCTCAATAACTTTTTTATGTTAGATATGCCAACAAACATGACATCCTCTCATTTCTTTTCCTCAAGTGTGTGCTCACCTAAAAAGGAACAAAGGAAATAAACATAAACCCAAAAGATTCATGTGAATGTGAGTTGAGGTGTAATATTGTTTGTGGCCATGGTGGATATCTTTAAACAAGCCTGATATGTTCTTAGAATGGTGTAGAGAAGATGAAAAGATGTGAATCAATCTATTCATTTTCAACTCTTCACACACGCACACACACAAACAAAGTGTTTGAACCAAAATAGTTTTCAACCAAACACTTTTCTAGGAATCAATCTCTGGTCACTTTCGAGAGAATTTTCTAGACATAATTTCTGCACTAAGTCAATGAGTTACATTAGATTTAAATTTTAACCAAATATTATGTTCGACCAAATGTAAGTGACATGGCTTTTACCAAAAAAAAATTAGAAATGTCATTTTTCTTACCACATTTCTCATAAAATAGTAACCAAGGTTCATATCTTTGCTCTATAATATCAATGTTCACATCTTTGAGGAAGGACAACTTGTATAGTATCATTTCAATATTATATTAAACTAACAATGCAATCTTTCCCTGTCACAACTTGTAGGATTTTGAGCTAAAACACAATTGAATTTTAGCAAAGAAAAAATCAAAGAAAATGTTAAGGACACATATGTGTTGGAAATGAGATCAGTCATCTCATCACTCCATAGGGCTGATCTCAATAAATTTAATGGTTGGTTTGGCTACTCGTACATTGAATTGTTAAATGAAAAATAATATAATATGCTTGGGAAATAATTCAATCTAAATAGATAAAACTTAACTAGTGAGTAATGACAATTATGTAACCTTAGAGGACACATTTATTCTAAAATTTTGGCATAAGTAGTACCGGGTGTTGGCATCACATCTTAGTATCAAAGCTTCATGTTTAGACACTTAAAAGATTAAGGGAAACTTTTCTATAAGTTATACTTATATACGTATGATTATAACGTATATAAAACTAAAAAAATTGTGAAATACTCTTACACTTAAGCTCAATCACTTTGCTTTTATTCCTAACACAATTGGAGAGATCTTAGGGTGCCTCTAACTCATCATTGAGTATTTTATCCAAGGATGTATAACTTTCTTGTTTTTTTATTTCATATTAAATTTTTAATTTATTTTGTTTTAAAACTTAATTTTTTTCTCCCCATTAGTGAAGGATTACATATCTTAAATATTTACATAACAAAAAAAATTTACAAAAAATATTTGGGATATTTATAAATGTTTAATTTTCAAAATCATATTTCTCTTTTCATTTTATGGAAAGAAGATACAAAAATCACAAAGGGTTAACTTAAGTGGTCTTGAGCCAGATGTGAGATCTCGCCCCTAGTAATCACTTGGGCATATCACAAGTTCTACTCTCTTGATCCCCTTAGGGGTTAGGCTCTGTAATTTGAACCGACGGTTTACCTAGTTTACCATCCATGAATCATGGGAAAGATAATAAAAAATACAATTTTCGAAACAAAATTAAAAATGTGTAACATAAATATTCACCACTATAAAATGAGAAGTTTATAATCCTAACAACTTCATCTTAAAAATATAAAAGTGTTCTCCAATTATTTTGTAAATTTTTTATATTATGATATATTTAAGTTATAAAATAAATAGTATTTGAACCTTGAGTCTTTATAATTCTAATCGTTACAACATCTAATCAGTAAAAACTATATAAATTATATTTTAGAGTGTAGTTACACGCACTACACCATAAGTTGATGTAACAAGGGAAATAAACAACTAGTCCATGCCTTGTTAAACATTCTGAGTAATTATATGTGAAATGTAGGTTTTGATTGAGTGCATAAGATAGGTCAATTATATATGACATTGTAACTGCAATTTGCTTACTCTTTGCGATGTTTATTATTATTTGTAAATAACATTTTTAAATGTTTTCTATATTCTCAAATTGAAAAATAACCAATATTAATATTCTCAAATTTAAAAACAACTCATATTAATGGATGTCATGCATGTGACAAAAATATCAACAATTTAAAATAAGTTAAACTAAAACAGTCTGCACAACTCAAGTAAAAAACAAGGTTATCCCATTTTCCTGCCACATAAAACTTGGTATGTGAATCATGACCAAAACCATAAATTAATTATTTCACTAAGTACATTTACACTTTATCATTATATAGATTTATTAGATTATCACATTAATAAATTAAATAGAAATTAAACTTAAAATTTATAAAAATGAAATTATCTTTAAAACCTGGATTAAATTACCACATTACCAATTTTCTTAATATAAAGGAATTGCAACCTACCTCTTTGCTTGGCTAGGATGTTGCTTCAATTAAGGGTGGTAAATAGGCTCAACCTCGTCAGTGTTAGGCATTTTTTAATAAATTACAAAAAGAGCATCAACTAAGAATCCTGATAGGGTGGGGTGGGGTGGGGATGAGATCTATACTGAGGTGCTATCTAAATGTAATGAAGTGTAGGACGAATGAGTTATTTAATCACCCTTTCCCAAATGAATGCATTACGTCATAAAACAATTTTTCATGAAACTATTTATTCCAATCACCTTGAAAGAGGTGTAATTAAACAATAATATAACCATGCATATACATGAGAGAGGATAATATTTGTTAATAACACTTGTTAATATTTGTTAATATAACTGCTAGAATAAGCCAACAATGGGCAAATGATCATTGTATGAACTCTTCCACCATATTAATTTTCCAAAAGTGTTTGTGTGTATGCATCCCCATATCTGTGTATCAAAATTCAAAATCTCTTGTATTTAATTAGATTTAACAATTTCCCAAACTTAATATAAAACCATTCCTAAACTTTATATTGCAATGATTACTCTATATTGCAATTCTAGGAAGCTCTTAATTTATCATCAAAAACATTTATGCATAAGATTTTTGTGAAGCTGTTAATTTATCATCAATGAAATCTTGGGGAGCAGACTCATTCGAACTTTCCATGCCTCATTAATGTAACGACTAATTAAGGTAACTCATACATATTACAGGATGAGTAAATAGATAAAATATGAGAGATGAGACATTATTATACACAAACAAAACTCTATTGGATAATTGAATTATTTACAATAGATTGTGACTCCATTATATAGAGTTTACAAGTTGTTATCAGATCTAACTTATTCTCAATATAGAAGGAGAGGTTGAGAGAACATCTAAACTACACACCAAACTAGGAGGCTAAGTTGGAGAAGATCTCTCACAACCAACTAGATCTACAACAAGCTCCTACATAATATAATCAAACAACTTAAGGAGAGATAAATTGTACATTACATTAAACAAATTACAATATTGCACCAAAATATTAATAGTATGATGAATAATCGCACATTAAGCACAACACAAGTAGGAGTTAATTACTCCAACACCCTCCCTTAACGAGTACTTTTCTCGATCTCTATCAAAGTATGGTATTCATGAGCATCCCTTAACCATTTCAAAATATTCCAAGCTACTAACTCCATCAAGACATCTCTTTACCCTCGTAGAGGTGTAGCTCCCAAGTTGAATTTTCAAGTTCCCTCCATGAAATCCATGAATCTTCCAAAGTCAATTATTGGACAACAATCCACATGGATGTATCATAACCTCATTAGTAGACTGCAATCTACTTGCATGTCTCAACAACTAATGAGGGATCATTCCCCAGATCCACGATTGCTGAACTAATTGAACAACCATCCATGCTGAGATTTTAACCTACACTTGATCCCTTATAACTTTGGAAATACAACTGCTTCATACCAAGAAATAAATTTGACTGCAAAGAGTGAACAACTGGTTATCCGGAAATACAACTGCTTCATACCAAGAAATAAATTTGACTGCAAAGAGTGAACAATTGGTCATCCTATGGACATACTTCCATCTACCCAGTCACCTAGGTACCCAACCATGGTGCTCGTCAGTTATCTAGGAAAATAGTCTAGATACTGAATGTATCCAGGTCAATCTCACACCATGACCACTTTTACTTTCAGAAATTCATCATCATTTATTTCACAAAAGGATAAATCTAGCAATAAACAAACAAAATATCACTACAAAACAAAACGTAGGAGCACACTCTCAACAATCTACTCTCATCTATGCTAAACTACCCTTCCACATTAATCTACTCCTACATTAGATTACTCTCACATCTCTTTCATATTCCTAGGTCGTCTCATGAGGCAGTTAAGCCCATAACTACTTTGATACAAGGTAAAATATGAGAGATGAGACATTATGACACACACACAAAAAAATCTATTAAATAATTGAATTCTTTACAATAGATTGTGACTCCGTTATTTAGAGTTCACAAGTTGTGATAAGATCTAACTTATTCCCAATATAGAAGGAGAGGTTGAGAGAATATCTCAACTACACACCAAACTAGGAGACTAAGTAGATGAAGATCTCTCACAACCAACTAGATCTACAACAACCTCCTAAATAATAGAATTAAACAACTTATGTAGATATAAACTCTACATTACAATACATAAACACCAATAAACTCCTTTATATAATAAAAATAGTAAGTAAAAATATGGCTAGTTTTCAATAACTTACAGGAACATTCAAAAAATAGAAAGAGAAACAATAAGTAACAATATGGCATGTTTTCAATACTTACAAGAACATTGAAAACATAAAGAGAACAGGACAAAGTGATTGATTTTTTGAGTTGTAGGAATTTATTTCATGGGACATAATTGGAAAAATGAGTTGTGTTTGAGCTATAGGATTTTATCACATGAGACATAATTGAAAAACAAGTTGTGCATGGACAATACGACGACTGAGAGATTCATTATAAATATGGGTTATGGGACCTCATGTTACCATAATCCTTTTCTCGGTATAAATTTGAAATATAAAAACAATGTTTATCTAAAACTTTAGAACTAGAGAATGGCCATGATGACAATGGGATAAGCTACAAATATATCATAAGAGACAGGTTTCTTGGAAAAGTATTGTATTCACAGATTCTTTCTTTTCTTTTATGCATCTCATAATGGCTCTTCCACTACCTTTGTACTAGCCACCTTTGCACTATTGGTTTGTGTTCAATACATATCCATCTTTGCACTATTGGTTTGTGTTCAATACATAGCCATCTTTGCACTACTGGTAGTATAGTTATGTGTTCAGTACATAACCACTTTTGCACTGCTAGTTTTGTGTTAAGATTGTAAGTGTTAATTAACTACCATTAAAACATGATCTAGTATGCAATGTAAACTTTACATAATAGATCAAAACACAAAACATAAGAATTTACTTGGTTCACCCAAACGTTAGGCTACATCCACCAAGTAGAGGTATCGGTTGTCTTATTATTCAGATCATGGAGATTACAGTAGCTCACCCATTCATCTCACACTCATCCTCTATGGGCATAAATTGAATATATAGAAATACACAGTTACATAAGAACTGACTATTGAATATGCTCTCACCCATATTCTAATTGGGTCTCATTAGTTACAACCAACACTGAATTATAGGATCTAAAAACCTAATCTTAGGAATTTGTTATTACCAAAATTCCAACAATCTCCACCTTGACAACAATTAACCTGATACCTTGCTCCTTCCTTTTGTTCATCACCTTTTCTGCAAGCCAAGAGAAGCCAAGCACCATCATAGCTTCTCTAAAAGTAATGGTTTTGTGAACATGTCTGTGCAGTTCTATTTTGTATGCACTTTCTCAAGAGAGACTCCACATTCATGGATGACATGTCTTACAAAATGGTACTTAATAGGAATATGTTTTGTTTTACTGTGGTAGGATGGATTCTTAGCCAAGTGAATAACACTTTGACTATCACAAAGTAACTTTACTTTGTCCTGCATCCTTCCAAACTCACCAAACAAACCTTTCAACCAAACTACCTCTTTGCAAGCATGTGAAGCATCTACGTATTATGCTTCTGTAGTGGATAAAGCAACAATGTTCTATAGCTTTGACATCCAACTAAAATCTCCACCTGTAAGAGTAAAGAAATACCTTGAAGTCGACCTTCTCTTGTCCAAATCCCCTGTAAAATCAGAATCAACATATCCACATGCTAACTCACAACCACCGTTATAGGTGATACAATAACCACTTGTGCCCCTTAGATACCGAAGCACCCATTTCATTGTTGCCCAATGCTCTTTACCTGGATTTTCCATATATCTGTTGACAACCCCAACTGCATGTGAAATGTCTAGCCTTGTACTAACCATCGCATACATTAGACTTCCTATTGCATTAGCATATGGTATTCGAGACATATGTTCCTTTTCTTCTTTTGTACTAGGACATAAACTTGAAGATAGCTTAAAATGGGAAGCCAAAGGGACTGAAACTGGTTTCACATCGTTCACCAAACCTCAAAAGTATCTTCTCAACATACTTTTGTTGTGACAATCAAATCTTACCATTCCTTCTATCTCTAAATATCTCCATGCCCAAAATCTGCCTTGCTGCTCCTAGATCTTTCATATCGAACGTCCTAGCCATCTAAGCCTTTAACCTGTTGATCTCAATTATGCTTTTTCTTGCTAAAAGCATATCTTCAACATACAATACTAAGATAATAAATATTCCATTATTCAATTTCTTAAAGTAGAAACAATGATCATACTCAGTCCTTGTATAATTCTGGCTCACCATGAAAGATTCAAATTTCTTGTACCATTGTCTGGGCGACTGCCTCAGACCATACAATGATTTCTTGAGCATGCAAACAAGTTTCTTACTACGATTATGAACGAACCCTTCAGGTTGTTCCATGTAGATCTCCTCATCCAAATATCCATGTAATAAAGCAGTCTTAACATGTAGCTGCTCCAACTCCAAATCAAGTAATGCAACTAATGCTAACACAATTCGAATTGAAATAGACTTAACAACTGGTGAAAAAATCTCATGAAAGTCGATACCTTCTTTCCAAGAATATCCTTTCACAACCAACCTTGCTTTGTACCTTTACACTTTATCATCAACACCCTTTTTCACCTTGTAGACCCACTTGCAACCTACATTTTTTTTGTCTCTTGGAAGTTCTACCAAGTCCCATGTGGCGTTCCTCTCTAATGCCTCCATTTCATCCTTCATTGCTTCTTTCCATTTATCACCGTTAAAACCCTTCACAGCTTCTTGATAGCATGAAGGTTCATCATCATTAGTACTTAAAGAAACTAACGAAACAAAATCATCATACCTTCTTGCAGGAACTCCGACCCGCGTAGACCTCCTTAGGGAAGTTTGTGGCTCATCCACATTCTGTTGATTTTTATCATCAACCATGTCTTCTGCTGTAGGAAACTCTTCATGAACATCTTCAGAAACTTGTTCATGTTCACTTTCATCTGTATTTGAACTAATTTCAAAATGAATCTATTGATACTTAGGTACTTCTTCCTGTTTCATTTGAACATCTACATTTGATTTGATGAGAGAAGGTTCATCAAATATTACATCTCTGTTAATGGTGATCTTGTGGGCAGTAGGATCCCACAACCTATACCCCTTAATACCATCACCATATCCAACAAAGATAAGCATTTTTTATTTTGGATCTAGTTTAAAACGTTGATGTTTCAGAATTAGAGCATAGGCTTCACAACCTAAAAATTTAAGATTAGAATAATTACAAGGGTGACCTTTCCATACCTCTTCAAGAATCTTGCACTCTATTGTTGTTGATGGTGATCGATTCACTAGATAACAAGCTGTAGTCACTGCTTCTTCCCACAGTTCCTACTGCAAGTTGGCGTTACTAAGCATACTCCTTTCTCTCTCTAGAAGAGTCTTGTTCATGTGTTCAACAACTCCATTTTGTTGAGGAGTATAGGCAGTGGTTTTATTCCTATCAATCCCAAACTCCTTGCAATAGTTCGCAAATTCCATTGACATAAATTCAACACCATTATTAGTTCTTAAACATTTAATGGACCTACCAGTGCTCTTTTCCACTAAAGCTCTAAACTGCTTGAAGACAGTAAATACATCATCCTTTCCGTTCAACATATAGACCCAAACCTTCCTAGAGAAATCATGTATAAAAGTTACAAATATGATGATCCTCCATATGAAATAGTAGGGGATGGTCCCCAAACATCAGAATGGATATAGTCAAGGATTCCTTCACTGGTGTGTCTTCCGGTGTGTCTTTTGTTTTCCATAAATACATTGTTTGCATAAATCTAACTTTAAAGACTTTAGACTAGGAAGTAACTTGCGATCATTTAATACCTTTAATTCTTGTTCTCTCATATGGCCCAACCGTTGATGCCACAATCGAACAGAATCACTGTCGTTCTTAGATACCATTGTCGCATGATCTGACTCAGTTCTTCCTTATAACAGAAACATGTTACCAACCTTCTTCGCTTTCATAACCAGTATAATTCCTTTGTAGACCTTCATAACTCCACCTTGAAAAATACTCTTATATCCTCCAGTGTCTGAGACTCCCAAAGAAATTAGGTTTTTCCTAAGCTCGAGTAGATGTCTCACATCAGTTACTATTTTAACAGTTCCATCAAACATTTTAATTTGAATTCTACCAATTCCCACAACTTTACACGAGATGTCATTTCCCATGTAAACTATTCCATCATCTATAGACTAGTAAGTAACAAATTAGTGTTTATGAAGACACATGTGATTTGAAGCACCATAATCTAATAACCACTGTTTATCATGACGTGAATCAATACTAATTGATTAAAATTCATTAGTCATACCTGAACCTGTTGCTGAACCTGTTTTAGTTGTGTTCGCTTCCTTCATTTCTTTTGGAGGGTCATCTTTGGAGGCTTGTTGCCGCTTCCAACAGTCCTTCTTCAAGTGTATAAATTTTCCACAAAACCAACACTTAAGTTTTCTCTTCTTTCCTTTCAACTTTGATTGAGAGAAATCCCTCTGACCTTGTCCTCTTTATTTAGGTGTGTCTCTGACCATCATCGCCTCAGATGTAGAGGTTTCTGAATTTTTTTTCTTCCTTGTTTCCTCAGACAACAGTGCTCCAACAATAACATCAAACTCAATACTTTCTGTTGTGATGAAACTAATAGAGGTAACCAAGTGATCCCATGACGCAAGCAAAGAACACAATAATGTAATTTCTTTGTCTTTAGAATCAAATTTTACTCCCATGCTAGTCAATTGAACTAAGAGGGTATTAAAAGTATTTAAATGATCATCTATTTTCACACCTTCCTTCATGCGCAAATTGGACAATTGGCTTTTCAGGAAGATCATGTTCGTCAAGGATTTCGTCATTTACAAGATTTCCATCTTCATCCACAAACTGGTTGATGTCTTCTTTGCACAAATGTTGAACATAACATCATCATCCAAACACAGGTGTATGGCACTCAGTGCTCACGCATCGATCTCATCCCAGTCTTCATTTGTTATGGTCACAGGTTGTTTTGCTTTTCCCAAAAGCACCTTCACCATGCCGTGTTGCACGAGCAGATCATGCATCTTCACCTTCCAGATTTCAAAATTGTTTTTGCCATCGAACTTTTCAATTTCAAATTTATCACTCTGCATTTTTTCCATCTAGAATACCAACTCTATTGCAGAGATGGAAAAAGTTTTAAAAGAGTAAAATAAATACTTAGGGTTTCAACCATCACAAAGATGCATCATAATCAGAATCATTGTGACAATATTCTGGAAAAGATGATCCGGATTTATGCAGGAACACAATGAAATACATAAATACACATAAATATAGAGATGCAGCGGAAACAAAACTTCATTTCATTAATAACAAATGACTGAAATATGCTTACAGACAGAATGAAAATAAACTAGTTAGGGTGATGGTAGCTTATCTCTGAGAAGAGATGTGGTGGATACTGGCCTCTGAATTGTGTTACAATGAGGCTCGAAGGCCTAGTTACTATTGAGAAACAATGGAAAACCCTAAACATCCAAAGACCTAACCCTAGGAGATGAAACAAGAAGATTATGGGCCAGGTTTGGGTAAATTTGTACATCAACTTCCCAGGGTCGTAACTTTGGCATACGATCTTCGTTTGACACACTCAATACCTCATTAGAAAGATCTATCTGAGGAATACACTTTTGATGTTTCAATGTTGCTTCTCAGTTTTCCCAAAAAACATCATTTAGGGCCTCAAAAAGGCTCTGAAAGTTTAGGACCCGAAAAACTGCTAAAAATAGTAAACTATGTGGAAACTAAAAAACGAAAGAAGAAATAGTGGGGGTCCAAGTGGAATAGATGGGTGGCCACCAATATCCACCTGAATCATTCCTCCCCCCTTAGGAAGAAATGGTCCCCATTGCATTGAGTTCCTCCATGAGATGAGAAAATTTCTGCTGAACTTGGTCCTTGATGAGCCACTTGCCTTGGTGAAGGAGTTGGCCTACTTTGACAACTCGATAGAGTAGTATCTTTTGTTGTCGAGTGCACTTGATCTATGTATCCATGATTTGATCAGTTGTGGCTTGTTCCAGACAGTCTAGATTTAACTCTGTTGGTGTGAGTTGTTCTGTCATGTCAGATGTGTCCAGTAGAGGTGGGAAGTAGGGTCGAAGGCGGTCCACATTGAACACTGGGTGCATACCAAGGAATGGTGGAATACTGAGCTCAAAGGCATTGTCCCCTACAACCTTGGTGATGGTGTATGGCCCATATCGGAGCGGGCGAAGCTTGCGGTGGGGTCTAGTGAGGCTCTTTATTTGCAAATGTAGCCACACTTGTTCGCCCACCTCGAAGTTGTGTGGCACTCGATGTTGATCATGTCGCTGCTTATACTTAGCATTGGCTATGTCCAAGATGTCATGAACCTGTTGGAAGATGTGATGAAGGCACTCAATGAAGTTGTTTGCATTGTCAGCCTCGGACTGGACATGAGCTGAATCTGCTTGAGTAGCCGCAAATGGCATGGATACATCAATGGGACATAGTTGATGGAATCCCAAGCCCACCTAAAAGGGGCCGTGATTGGTTGAGCTATGGAGAGCCTGGTTGTAGTTGTATTGTACATAGGGGAGGCTCTCATCCCATTTGCGTCATCCCATTTGCGTGGATGCTTTGAGTTGTACATGCGGAGAATATGCACGATCATCCGGTTGATGACCTCTGTCTAGCCATCAGTTTGCGGATGGAAAGTCGTGGACTTGGTGAGATTGGTGTGCAACATTGACCAGAGGCTAGACCAAAATGTATTGAGGAACCTACTGTCACGATCTGACATGATAGACTGTAGGATCCCAATGTGTACCAACACTCGTTCAAAGAAGAGTTTAGCAATGGCTTCTGCTATGATATTTTTCTTGCAGGCCATCATAATGGACATCTTCGAGAATCTGTCAATGACCATAAAAACATAGTCATTGCCATGCTTAGTAGAAGGAAGGCCCAACATGTAATCCATAGAGATGGATTCCCAAGGCCAACTAGGGGTAGGCAGCAGAGTATAGAGGCCTTGCTTCTTGATTGTTGGTTTGGCAATGGCGCAAGCAGTGCAAGACTTGATGTACTTCATGACATCCTGTCGAAGGTTCGGACAATAGAAATAATTTTGTAGTACTGCCACGGTTTTCTCGACCCCGAAGGAACACAAACGTGTCGCAGGTGACATAGCAGGGCATCCTTGAGGTGAAAATTAGGAATTTTCTTACCCTCCAAGAGCGTATTGTATGTGTGGCCGAATTCTAGATCACTTGTGTAGAGAAGTGGCCAATCAAAAGTCTCATGCCCACAAGAGTTGAGCACAGTGGTTAGCGCCACGATAGGTGGTCGGTTGAGGCAGTCTGCAACATTATTGGTGCTGCCTTTCTTGTACTTAATGTTCAAATGAAATCGTTGCAGGTATGTGGACCACTTCTGATGGCGATCGTTCTGCAACTTCCCTTGTGTCTGTATGAATTGCAGGGGTCGGCGGTTTGTGTGGATGTCTATTTCCTTTCCCAAAATGCAATGCTTCCATTTTCAGCAAGCTTGCACAATGGAATAAATCTCTTTGTCATAAGTGGGATACTTCCAGACTGTGTCAGAAAGTGTCTCACTATGATATGCCACTGGATGCCCATGTTGAGTAAGGACTGCCCCAATAGCATAGTGAGAGGCATCTATCTCGATCTCAAATGGTTGTTGCAAGTCTGGTAATGTGAGCACTGGTGCAGATCAGAGGTGATGCGTCAACTCTTTGAATGCCTTTTGTTGAGATTCAGACCAAAATAATTTTTCTTTCACTCCTCCCTTGGTGACTTGACTCAAGGGCCAAGTGATATGAGAGAATCCCAACACGAACCTGTGGTAGAAATTGGCAAGACCCAAAAAACTGTAGAGCTCTGTTAGGGTGGTTGTGGCTGGACAATCCTGAATGAATTGGATCTTGGCTGGATCCACATGCACCCCCCGCTCATCAATAATGTATCCCAGATACTAAACCTGGGTCATGCCAAAAGTGCACTTCTCCAAATTGGCACACAATTTGTGTTGCCGCAGTGTTTGGAGGACCTATCGGATGTGGTGGAGGTGCTCTTCCCAAGTCTAGTTGAAGATCAGAATATCATCCAAGTACACCACTACAAATGAGTTGGTGAATGGACGCAAGATGTCGTCCATTAGCCTCATAAAGGTTGTAGGGGCATTCGTCATCCCAAAAGGCATGACCAACCATTCGAAAAGGCCCTCCTTGGATTTGAAGGCAGTCTTCCACACATCGGAGGGTTTGATTGGTACCTGGTGATACCCAGACTTCAAGTCGATCTTGCTGAAATATTTCTCCCCCTTGAGTTGGTCCAGAAGGTCATCGATTTGTGGGATCAGGTACCTATTCCAGACAATGATCTTCTTCAACGCTCGATAGTCGATAAAGAGTCTCCAAGTCCCATCCTTCTTCTACACCAACATGATCAAGCTCCCATAGGGCGATAAACTCGGCCAGATGTGACCTTTCTGCAACAGCTCCTGAATCTGCCTCTTGATTTCGTCATTCTCCAGAACAGAGCGTCGATAGATTGGTCCATTGGGTAGAGGTGCACATGGGGTGAGATCGATGGGGTGCTTAACCTGACAGTGTAGAGGCACCCCTGCGGGGGAGGTGAAGATTTCTTAGTACTCCTCCACAACATTATCCATCTTTTGTTTTCGTGTAGAGGGGCCCTGTCTAGAGGTCGTGGCCACAATCTTCTTCTTTCCCTAAGGGCGGATCATCAGGAAAACAAATTTCCTGGTTTTGGAAATGAGCTTACTGTATTGTTTTGCAGTAACCAAAGAGATGGTGGTAGGAGGTGTTATCTCTGGTATCCTATACATCTTATTTCCCAAAGTAATAATAACAACACGAGGCCTGGACTCATACACAACATGTCGCTTCCACAAGTACGATTGGCCTAATAATACATCAAAAACATCAAGAGGAGAAATGTCACATAATACCTCATCCATGAAGGGCTTGATGTTGTAGGGGAGGCGACATTGCTGGCTGACGCGGAGGTCCCGTCCTTGGTGCAGCCACCCGATGGTGTATGATTGTGGGTGTGCTGTGGTCAACAAGCCCAACCGCTTCATGACCTCTACTGAGATGAGGTTCTTCTAGCTCCCACTGTCGGTAATGAACTACAATGGGGAACCCTTTACCCACATCTTGGAATGGAAGAGGCGCTTCGGCTCCTCTGGATCTTCTGGTTCCTCCTTCTGGATCTTTGTGGTGGCAATAGTGGTGTTGGGATCCGCATCGATAATCTGCTTCCCCCTATCATTCTCCTTATCTGGTTCTGGTTTAGAGTTGGAGCATGCATCTGATTCAAAAGCCTTCAACTCGGCTACCAGTGACTGATTGGCCCGACACTCACTTGTGTTGTGAGTGGAGCTCTTATGGAACTCACACCACTTCCCCATGTCCTTTTTTGGCTTCGTGATGTTGTTCTTTGCTTGTGGCTTTGGCGGGTTGTCCTGGGCCGCCCCACCTTTTCTTGGTCCTTTGTTCTGCATTTTGGGAGTACCTTTCCCTTGCTTCTAATTCCCAGACCCAAAGTCTTGCTTTTTCTATTTGAACTTCTGCTCAATCTTGGCAGCATACCGGTATGCCACACCAAGCAAGGAGATGTCGAGGAACTCCATTTCTTCCTAAATGTATATGTGTAGGGAAATGTAGTACTTTAACACCAAACGTTTCTCTGAATCTTTGATATCCAACTTTGTACATAGGGTATAAAACAGATTCGTCAGCTCATGCACATCTTGGTCCCTTTGCTGCCGCATCGTAGTCCATTGTATGTATTTTTCCTCATAGCTCCCCACGGGATAATATTGTTCCTTGATTGTGTCTCGAAAATAATTCCAAGTGGGTGCGACCGAGAACAGAGAGGGTTCCCCCTCGCCCTGTTTCTCCCAGTAGGTTTCCCACCAGTCCTTGACATGGGGGGCGGATTTGAGGAGTGCAAAAATAATCCTTTCTCGGTCGAAAAAGTGATGAACCGAGAAATATCCTTCTAATAGATTCAATCATCTATCAATGACATCTGCATCTATTTGGCCCTCAAATATGGGAATGTCAAAGTTTACTTGTACCTTAAAAGGAGTGGCACCTACAGAGTGGTTGCTGGATGTAGATGCATCGCCAATGGGCAACCGTTAAAGGATCTGGGCAAAGTTGTCCATCATCGCGTTCCTTTGTTTCTCGATGGCCTCCTCGAGAAATATTTTGATAGGATCTCCTGCTCCCTCATCTTTCTTTTCATTCCCCATGGGCAACCGTCGGGGTTTGCGAGGCTCATCTTGCAAAGGTTCAACCAAATCGAGCCCTAACTCCTTATACCTCGACCTTGTTGGGGACATGCAAAGGAGGATCGAGAACAAGCAGACCACTCTGATACCACTGATCCAAATTTATATAGGAACACAATGAAATAAAGAAATACACATAAACGTAGAGATGCAGCGGAAATAAAAATTCATTTTATTAATAACAAATGACTGAAATATGCTTACATACATAATGTAAATAAACTAGCTAGGGCGTTGGTAGCTTATCTCTGAGAAGAGATGTGGTGGCTACTGGTCTTTGAATAGTGTTACAATGAGGCTCGAAGGCCTATTTACTATTGAGAAACAATGGAAAACCCTAAACATCCAAAGACCTAACCCTAGGAGATGAAACACCAAGACTATGGGCCCCGTTTGGGTAAATTGGTACATCAACTTCCCGGGGTCGTAACTTTGGCATATGATCTCTATTTGATGCGCTCAATACCTCGTTAGAAGTATCTATATGAGGACTACATTTTTGATGTGAGCAACATCGAAAGAATGTTTATGTTGCTCCTCCGTTTTCCCAAAAAACATCGTTTAGGGTCTCAAAACGACTTCGGAAGTTCAGGACCCGAAAAACTGCTAAAAATAGTAAACTGTGCGTCAACTGAAAAACTGAAAGAAGCAATAGTGGGGGTCCAACTAGAATAGGTAGGTGGCCACTAATATCCACCTAGATCAAAAGAAGTCATAAAATCCCGTGCACATATGGCCATGGATTGAAAACAATAAATAGGAAAAGTTTGAAATGAACTAGTTATAGGATCGTCGCCTCTTTCAATACAATAGTAGAGCGATGAGATTTAATAGGTCATCACACTGTACCATGCAACTTGGTTGTGACGATTTCATGTGGTCGTCGCCCCTGTCATAGGAGGTGAACTGTGACGATCTCAGGATTTTGGGATGAAGGAAGTCGAGCTAGTAGGGCGTCGCACCTTCCAAGAGGAGAGCTCTGCGATGATGTGGAAATCGACGCACCTTGCACATGTTTCACTCGTGCTGCTCCTCCAAGAATTTGTTGCCCCCGACACCCTCTTGTTCAACTAGCTCTGTCCATGGGAACACTGCGTGCACGATTTGACGTGGCCCTTCTAGTATTCCAACGAGCAGCGCTCTTGAGTGTGCGATTCCTTCATCGAACAATAAACAACCTCAATTTCCAGCGAAGTCTTTCCAGTCTACAACCTCCTCTCTAAATTTGACTGATGCACAACCTCCTCATCAAATTTGACTAATGCACGGCCTCCTCACCCTCTGATACCAATTGTTAATTAACTACCATTAAAACATGATCTAGTATGCAGCGAAAACTTTACAGAATAGATCAAAACACAAGAATTTACATGGTTCACCCAAATGTTGGGCTACATCCACCAAGCAGAGGTATCGGTTGTCTTATTATTCAGATCATGGAGATTACAGTAGCTTACCCATTCATCTCACACTCAGCCTCTACGGGCATAAAATGAATATATAGAAATACACAGTTACATAAGAATTGACTATTGAATGCGCTCTCACCCATATTCTAATTTGGTCTCATTAGTTACAACCAACACTGAATCATAGGATCTAAAAACTTAATCTTGGGAATTCGTTGTCACCAAAATTCCAACAATAAAGTTTTAACTTGCTACTGAAGCAATTTTTTCTCTAGATACATGTGATTCTCTTGCTCCTAGGTATGTTGCTCGTGTGATTGGAGTTGTTTTTATTGATTTAAACCATGTTGTGTATGGAACTATTAGTACGTAATTATTAAATATTGTTGTATATTTTTTTAATATTGTTGAATATTTGTTTAATACACTTGAATAGGTGGGAGTGGATGGAAATGGCGTGGAGTGTTAGTGGCATAAATTAAGGATGGTAGGGAGTGTCACTGACATAAATTAACAGTGAGCAAAAATTATACCCATATCCCTATATGTAAAATTCTTGATTTTTTAAAATTTTAAAATGATTTTTTTTTCTAAAATATAAGAAATAATTAATACATAAGAGTTATTACATCACATCACAATCTTTTAACCAATCCAAAATTTAAATACTTAAATTGAAAAATTTATTAAAAATATTATTATTTTTCAAAATAATAATTTTAATATAATGTTTTCTCAAAACTTTAAGAAATTTTTAATAATAGAGGTTAACTATTAGTAATTAGTAATTAGTTCAAGTATATAATTGTTTGGTATAGTCTAATGTTATTAGACTGCTACCACTATAGTTTTTAAGTATGTTATCAGACTATTATCACTATAATTTAGAACTAGTAATTTTATATAACCAAATATCTTAACAATATACTCCATCATCATCGGCATACCATGCAATCTGGAAGGTTGAGCTGACTTGCCAGCTCCCAAAGCTCAAGCATCCAAGAAGCTTCGCCACCCACTAACTGATAACACAACCAGTATGTCATTTGACATGTCAGCACAGTCTCTTGCAACTTGCCAATAATACATCTGACCTGGCAAGAATGGGTTCAAAGTCCAGACCCCTGTACAAAAAGGAGTCCTGCATGTCGCTGACATTACGAAGAAAATATAAGTGGCAGAACCTCGTCCGGATTATATGGTTTTCAGAGACCGATTTGTCACTGAAAACCATACGGGGCACTGTCACAAAATATATCAAAGAGCAAAGAGCTCTCGTCAACCTCTGTAATTTTTTTTGCAGGGTTCAATATATTTCCTTGTAATGGCCTTTACCAATAGACATCAAGTGGCACTTTTTATTTTGTTAATCAAGTGGCACTTTTATTTATGTTAATTTTCATTGGTAATGGATAATGACTTATCAAAGTGTTTATTTCCTCAATTACTATCAAAATGTATATTTCCTGAGGAAAATGAAAATAATAGATGGAGTAGGTAAATTAATATGGGTTTAAAATTAAGTATAAAAAAATATAGAAAATAATATTTCAATTAAAATTTTAAGTTGGATAAATACATTATTGTTAATATATAATTTTGATAAAACACCGTTTGGAGTTAGAAGAGCAAATTATTGTTCTTAATATTGTTGTTAATGTAAATTTAATGAAACAAGATTGGGAAACTATATATAAATTTTTTAAGTAAATGAATAGTATTTTAATATTAGACGTATAAAAAACAATGTTCAAAATACATTTCAAATTTTTTTTTTTTTTAAAGAAATAGTTGGAGGATTTTGTATTAAAAAAAGAACAAAAGTTCAAAAGTTACATATGGCAAGGTGGGAGAACCTCTGCTGCTTCCATTAGAGCTTAACTGTCTATGGGGGTCTATAGAAATTGTATCGACAAGTCCATAAGAGCTGCAATTCTGCCATGTAAAAATAACGACATACAAGTTCAAAAATAACGACATACAAGTTCAAAAATAACAAAAATTTACAGTTCATTTAAAACCTGATTAGTGATTTAGAGAAAACTCAGGATCGTCCTGTTGTTCCGCCTATCGCCCTGCTAGATTCGCCTCTGTGTGGTGGAGGCCTGCATGTCCTGGTGCCGAGGGAACCGAGTGATGGTCGTTACTGGCTATTAAATGAAAGGTGGATGGGAGTCGAGACTCGCCAGAGCCAACATAATTCTTTGGTTGTAGTGGGTTTTCCAAATGCTGTGTGACAACCCCGAGTTGTCTCGTGTTTCTGTTAATTCCCCTTAAGGCTATCGCTAGTTCTTGATTATGGCGAGTTTCCTGTTGATGCAACTGTTTTTGCATGCCTGCCAACTCCTCACGAATCCCCCTAGTTCTCTCGCTGGAATTCTCGGTGGCGAACATTTGTACACTCCTTCGCTCTTCTAACATCTGTGCGTAGCGCTCAAAATTGCTCTAGAAGCTCCTCTAAAATACAATTCGGACAAGAGTAGGGTGCTCTTGACCTTCACCTCATGTTGGTGCAGAGACTTAGAAGCAGAGAAGTCAAGCAGGCGCCGAGCATACAAACCGAGCAGAGGCTGAAGAAACGATGGACGCAAATAGAATGAGCAGAGAAGAGATGTCGATCTGAATGGAAGTCGAACATTCTGAAGAGCCAAGCGAAAACGTTGGGTAATAGCCAGAGTAGCCATGAGTGATGAAGCAACGTTCCCTTGAGGGAAAAGAGAGCGAGGATCGCCCACAAGAATAAGTGACTTCGTGCATGATGAAAAAATAGAGGTGACACCATAAGCTTGTGACTGATCATCAGGGAAGGCATGTGAGGATTCACAGAGTTAAAGGCGAGTACAGGAAGTTGGAGATCAGACATGGGGAGTAGGAATGGAGGCATGTGGGATAAGGAGGGGGGTCGTGTGCCAAGGAGAGGGGGGCCCCATTCGGGGAAGGGGAAGGGGGAGGAGAAGTCCACGAGGGATAGGGAAAGGGGGAAGGGGGAGAAGGAGGGGAGAAAGGGTGGTTAGGGGAGCGATGAGGAGGTATAGTGAGGGGGGGATATGGTAGAAAAAGTGGGCTGAAGGGAGAAGTCCTTAGTTGTGAGTGGGAGGCCGGTCATACTGGCGTAGTTAAGCTAACCAATCATAAGAGGAGGTTTGATAGGTGACTAGGTCACTCTGTTCTAGGGATTTTGTAGCTTTAGCTAGGTTATTTGCCTTGGCATTTTGAGCGTGGAGGATATGAAAAAAGCATAAACTGATGAAGTGTTGTTTCAGGGTGTTTATTCGCGAGCAAAGACCATTGGGAGGATGAGCTGTGGAGGTTGAGGGCCCCAGAAGATCTGTTATGACTATTTCAGAGTTCCCTAGCACCATTAGATTTCGGATGCTTCGCGCATGGGCTAATTTTAAACCCATGTACACTGCTAGAGTTTATGCTCTGTTGTTGGTAGTTTTCCCCAAACCTCAGAAAAATTCAGCTACCTTTTGTCCATCGAAATTATAGATAACTCCCCCCACACCTACCACCCCTACTTCAACTATTATTAATAATAGACAATCTTTAATTAAATAATCAAATAAATATTATTTCAAGATTAATCATATAAAGACATCAAATATTATTTAAGATTAATCATAAAAAGACATCGAAACAATGGCTCAAATGAACTTAAGTTGGATAGATACATAAACATGATTGTTTTTAATATAGTAGAACTATTTGAAAGAGATTATAAAAGGGAAATACAATATTACTAACATAAATACAATATTACTAAGAGAAATAGAAAGTTAATATTATATTGTTATTTACACATGTTTTTAATATAATACAACTATTTGGAAGAGATTAACAAAGAGAAATACAATATTACTAAGAGTAATAGAGAAATACAATATTACTAAGAAAAATATAAAATTAATATTATATTGTTATTTACATTACAATTAATTACTTAGTTATGTGAATATATGTCGAAAATAATCTTCATAAAAAAATATATAATAAAAAATATAATATTAAATTTATGTAAAATACGATGATTAAAAATATATAATAAAAAAACTATTTTAGATTTATGGAAAACAAGATGATGAGAATATATTTAATAGTTTATTACTCTTTTAACATGCAAAACAAATTTTTTTTTCTATTTTATAATATTAAATTTGAAAATTTGTATCGAGCTATATTATTTATTGAATTAAATATTTGACCACTACCATTTTCAAAGATTTATGTTAAACAAAAACAATATACGATCTTTTAATAAATGAATATTGTTTAAAACTAATTATATAAAAGATATGGAAAACAATGTCCCTAACTTTAGTAATTCATTGTAGTTCTTTACTATTCCAACATGTAAAACTACATTGAATTACATACCATTTATTGAATTACATATGATCACTACCGTTGCTAAGGCTAGACACTATTCCTATGCATAATTACCTTAAAATATTACTTACAAGCATGTCATCTAGGCATAGTATTGTTGTTAATATTGTTAATTAAATTTGATTAAACACGATTTGGAAGAGAATAGGAATAATAGCTCATATTGCAAAGTTATTTTAAAAAGTTGAAATTGAAATTAATAACATTCTATGGAATATAATCTAGACCATTTGCTTTTTTGATGGTAGGAATATGATCTTTGCTTTTTTTGATGGTAGGACTATGATATTATCATAAAGAATCAAGGTTTGTTTAACGTGTTATATAGCATTTTCCATATTTATTTTTGGAAGAGTAAAAACATTTTTCATATTCAAAATAGGTGAGGATATGAAGGTGGGGTAGGGTGATTTATTAGAAAAAACATATATATTATAAATATATATGTTTTTTTTCTAATAAATCTCTCACTCTCATATTTAAAATTATAAATTTTATTGTGATTTACTCTAATATTATTAATTAATTAGAAACAATGTTTAATTAAATTATAAGTTTTAATGTGATATTTTTACTTACTAATTAATTAAGAACCATTTTTAATCAATCACTTTTGTAGTTGTATATTTGAAATAATTTTTATTTATTTATCTATGAATTAATTGTAATTTAAAACAAAGTATTTAATTAAATTTGAAGAAGAGACAATCTATCTTAATTTATTAATGTATATTAACATAATTAATTGATTAATTTTGTATATAATAATAATAATAATTGTTGGTAAAGTCTACAGAGGTATACATACCCTACCCACCGGATTTGAACTTAAAACACAAGGTCTTAACCATTAGGCCCACTCAGGCTGTTATATGTTATACATATAACATATGTTATATGTAATACATATAACATATGTTACAATATATGTAACAGTATGTAACATATGTTACATATAACATATGTTATATGTAACACACACACACACACACACACATTCATCAAAAATCAAATTGTCTTCTTGAAGACTTTGTAGTCAGCTCATTTTACATAACAACTATGCAAATATTTAAATGATCAATTATAACATTTATGAATTTGATTTACATTATAATTTATTAATTTTGTATACTTTTAAAATGTATTTTAGTAATTTGATATTGTTTAAAAAAGAAAATGGTAAGCCTTTTTTATTCTTAATCATTGTCAACCAGTTCATTACTATATTGATATTCTTTTGTGCAATCAATTGTGGTAGATATCAACATAGATTCATCTTAACTCCGTTTCTAAGAAGAGCCGAGAGGGATCAAATCTCTCAAGGTGTAATTAATGAAGGGCTAGGTGCAGTAGACTATTGAGTTCTTTTCCTTGCGAATTAGTTTTTTTAATCTTCTTTTATCTTGGTTTAATTACTTTACTGAAGGTTTCTCATTTAATTTTGGGAGACGACTTGAATTTCATAGTTTTTGGGAGGGAAGTTTGGGGCTGTTCTACTAGAAATGATCTGTTGGCTTCCTTCTTTAATATTTTGTTATAGGAAGAAGGGTTAATTGATGTAGAACCAATTAATCTATTGTTGACGTGGAGGAATGGAAGAGGGAAACATGACTATGTTGCAAAGAGGTTGGATTTCTTTTTAATTAGTGAAAAGATGGTGGTTTCAGGTCTCAGGTATAGGCCATGGGTGGTAAATGTTAAATTATCTGATCATATTCCTGTGGTTTTTCAATTTGACCAAGAGTAGGAAAAGCTTAAGCTCCCTTTTAAATTTAATTCAGATTGGTTAAATGATCTTGAATTTGTGTTTCTAGTGCGATCAAATTGGCAAAAGTTAATGGTGTTAGATGTTTCTTCCCCAATGGAAAAACTAGTATAAAAGTTAAAAATGATGAAATCTTTGGTCATTAAATGGGAGAGGAACAAGAAGCTTAAATCAAAAGAGGAATTAGTCCAACTTGAAGTGGACTTGGAAAATATTTACTCTACTTTTCTTGGGGTTTTGAGGGAGAAGTTGATAGGGTTTTGGTTGCAGAGAAAGAGAAGAAAATTGGAATTGTTAAAGCGAGAGGAGGAGACTTGGAGACAAAAAAGTAGAGTTACTTGGCTTGCTTCTGGAGAGAGGAATACAATTTTTTCTCATTCCTATGCCAACTATAGAAGACAAGAAAATACTTGTAAATGAAACTTCTTACTTGCAGATCTTGCAGAAATATAAATTTTGCTTCATATATACAAAAGATTTCTTACATAAAAGAGTCATTACAGTAGGAGTTTATTATATTTTGAGGCCTTGAAAGAGAGAGCATTACATATGGTATCAGAGCACGGTTTCAAAATTGAAACTTAGGGCTTAACCACTCACATGATTGAAGGTTATGCAAATTGTTCCCTGAAACAACTCATAACCTATAACCCTTATTAAAACCCTTGAACAACCCAGAAAACCCTGAAATTTCCATTGATAAACAACAACAAAAAACCCCAGAAATGACCTCTAAAACCCTTGGAAATAACCTAGAAACAATCCAAGAAAACCCTAAGAAACTATCCAGAAGAATCCAGAAGGGTGAGAAAATGAGTAGAAAGAGAGGATCCTAAATGCCTCTTCAAACCCACATGGTTTACCTATAATAATACTTACCTACCAGAGACTTAGACAAAATAAAACATTTAATATTAAATGAGCTACAATCATGTATGTAAAAAAAATATAATAAACAATATTTTTTTAATCATGTTAAAGATAAACGAGACACTTATTTTGCATGTATTAGATCTTAAAAAACATATCAAGGAAAAATATTAAAAAAAGAAGAAGAGCATAATTGTTTTTAAAGGAAATTTATTAATAAAAATAAATAACATTAGAAAAAAAAAAATGTAACTATATAAAAAAAAATTAATTCAAATTTTTTTTTTCTTGGAATAGCTACCATGACCGAACCAACTGGGGTAGGGAGGCCAGCCATGAGTAGGCCACACCCTCTGTAGCTGTTGTAACAAAATTAACATAAATATTGTGTGATAACCCTTCTCTAACTTTGGACAAAATAAAAAGAAAGAAAACCAAGGATTAGATCTTACCAATGCAGCCTAAGCGTGAGAAACATCCACATTAAAAAAATACGCACCAATCCAAATGTAATGTGCGGGTTGCTGCGGAGCAAGGTTGCACGGACCTACAAGGTTGGCTATGGTCAGAGTCCTTCCCTTTTTCCCACTTCACGACAGAGCTGAACTGGTTGAACCTCCTCCATTGACAAGTAACAGGTTGTTTTGTTTGTAAACCACAGGGAAACCGCACCCGAAGCACTAATAAAGAGTCGGCTTGGGAGTCATGTTTGCGCCCATGAGGCGGTCGACCATGGACCCATCGCCGTGCTCAGAGTAGGTAAGAAGCGGTTGTGTGAAACCCAGAGCTAGAAAGGGAAATTGAATTTCGGAAGAGAAAATGAACATGGGAAGGGTTGAGAACTATTTTGTATTGGATTTTGAGTGCGGACATGCGGGAATGCACATGGGCCTCAAGCAAGGATGCACTTAGCCTAAACCCCTTTTTCCCTTAATCCCTTAAAAAAAATTTAATTATTTGAATTTATAAGTAAAAAAAAGAAGAAGACATAACTTAGAAAAAAAAAATAAAATATATATATATATATATATATATATATGATAAAATAGAGCTTAGAAGAAATGTATGAATGAGAAATAATATAATATATCGTAAAGATAAAATAATAAGAATGTATGTATGTGTATACAACTATATGAGGGAATATAATGGGTGGCATGTGGTAGAGATAAAGGTAGTATAAACATTAATTGAGTCTTAAAATGTATCTAGTTAATATATATAAATGTAATATCAAAATATGTATAAAAAGCACATATGTTAATGTATGTAATGAATATGTAAGCACATATGATAATGATGTCAACTTTTGAAGAAACCCCTGTAGCATAAAGGTTGGGTAATGGACCCAAGATTGTTTGATGTAAAGATGACTCGTTATTTTCTTGTCATGGTTGATAATAAGTAGAAATAGATGAATTCCAAAGTGGTCCCCTTATGGTGAAAGCCCTCACGAGAAGACGCTTTGCGGATTGAGTTATCCTAAAGGTATGGTTACAGAACCCATGCATATTTGTGGAATAATGAGATGAACGCCAGCGAATTTTTCAGTGAAACTATCCTATATGGATAGTTCTTGTCATGCCATTTCCGTTGTTATGTGGAACGTCACATAACTCCTCATGGTTTGAGAGTTATGGCCATGAGAAGTTGGAGAACCCAAGTTTGGGTAATGGACCCAAGTTTCTTTTATGGATAACGGTATGAGTTTTGATATATTTTCAGGTAATACTATTTTATATGGATAGTACATTTCATTCCATATCTGGTGGTATGTGGAACATCACATAACTCCTCACGGTTTGAGAGTTATGGCCTTACAAAGTTGGACGACCCTCATATGCCATCTAGAAGCCCCAAAAGGTCAAAGTATTCAAAGTGGTTTAAGAGATTTTAAAAGGTAAATAATAAATTGAAGTGATGAGTGTACTATAATTCAAGGTTAATACAAAATAAATTAATTCAAAAATAAATTTAATGGAGAAATTAGAAGTGGGTTAACCCTAAAATAAGGAAAGTGGTCAAAGTGACCTAGAACATGTTTTTAAGGAAGCTACTTGGAGAGTATAAATAAGAGGCAAGGCTCTCTCATTTAAGACACACTTGAGAATATTGAATACCTATAGGTGTCTGAGGTAACCAAAGGATATATAAGCCTAATTTATGAGGAAAGTGAAGAAAATAAGGCCAGAATTCAAGGAATGATAAATTGTTTTGATGATGCTTTCTAAGGTATGTTTTTTTAGGTCATCTCACCATTTTCGCAATAATTTTTTTTTCTAAAATGATTCAGACCATGAAATTGTTATTCCATTAAGGAAACATATCCAAGTATATGTGGTAAAAAATTCATCTTGTGGGTTGTTGTAGTTTTGGAGTTACACTCCGTGGAAAATAGGGTTTGTGGCTAGTCCTGAAACTAGTCAAAAACAGGTGTTTCAGGTAAAAACGTCATAAATTCTTCATAACAGATCCATATTTAGTAAGAACAAATGTGTTGGTTAGAATACAATATTTATTATTCTTAGTAACATTTTCAGATAATTTCAACAAATATTACGTGCGGGGCACACTCTACAAGGTCACTCTCTAGAATAAGGCAGAATTCAGCAAAGTGTGCCCTTTTTTCCATAAATCATTTTCTAAGAGGTTACAAGTAGTGAAAGCTGGAGGAATTGCATAAAACACACTGAAGAACATTGTGTATCATTTTCAGATCTTTATTCATTACAAGTACAAAGTTATGATTATTTCAAGTTAGGGTTGTTGACTAATCCAAAACTAGTCTTGTGAGACTAAAGAAACGTTTGATGAAAATGCTAGTCTCTTGTTGTTAAAGTTAAGGAAGGTTTGCAGGTATGTGATCATATACACCAGGTATATTACAGAGTTACAAATTATATTTGGATGATGAAATTGATGAGGGATTTTGGTTGAGGTACAATTTGGGTACATGGTTGAGACAAGTAGCTGATGAGTTGGCACATAAATGAGGTGTATAGTTGATGATGTTGGTACACATTGATGAGTCATAGTTGATGATTACTTGACACATGATTGGTACATACTTGGTACATGGTTGGTTTCACTTGTTTATGGTACAGGTTGATTACAGATTGTTTGGTACAGGTTGGTGCATGGTTGATGCACTTCTTTATAGTACAGGTTGAGGTACATGTTGATGCATGGTTGATGCATGGTTCAGGTTTATTGGTACATGTTTACAGTGGTATATCTCATAGTGATAGTGTGATATTGGTTCCATTATTCTTCTTTTACTCCAGGGCGGTTGGACAGGGCAAGGATAGCTGGTTGTAGTCACCTTCCGGTTGTAGTCGGAGAACAAAGGGGGTTGTAGCCTCCTTCTGGTTGTAGCCAGAGAATTGGAGAGTTGGAGATTCCCTCAAGTTGTAGTCTGAGAAAATAGGGGGTTGGAGCCTCCTTCCAGTTGCAGCTGGAAAACAAAGGAAGTTGGTGGTTCCAATGAATGTAGTTCTTCAAGACATATAAGATAAAATATTCTGTGGTTTTCTCCTGATTTGGGTTTCCACGTAAAACACGGGTGGACTATGTATGTGTGTGATTGTTCATTTCTTATTGCTCATTATTGGATAATAATTCTACATGGATATAACACTTGGATTATTTGGAGAAAAATGATTATAATTACACTATTATTGATCCCCCCTCCCCCCCCCTCTCAGTAATCCAACAATTGGTATAAGAGCAGGTTCCTTCAGAAATCAGTTTAACCACTGAA
Organism: Picea engelmannii; assembly: GCA_009831015.1. Classification (NCBI taxonomy): domain Eukaryota; kingdom Viridiplantae; phylum Streptophyta; class Pinopsida; order Pinales; family Pinaceae; genus Picea; species Picea engelmannii. The sequence continues at coordinate 63,818 of ML804191.1, read as the reverse complement.
ATGTAGATCATGAAGAGTACCAACTCATATAAAAATGGAATACTACACTACACTTTGATGGATAGAAGTATGTTTTTTGGAGCATAAGGATGAAGACATGGTTTGAAATTTGACAATCAATTGTAGATGGATACACAGTACCAGTAGTTCCACCAACAAATGACAAAGCAGTGAAACTTGGTCAGAATAATTCTAAAGCTACAAATGCACTTTTGAATGGTCTCAGTGAAACAATATTCACCAAAGTTGCACATTGTAAATCCGCCAAAGAGATTTGGGACAAGCTTCGAAATATTTATGAAGGAGATACAAAAGTCAAAGAAGCAAAACTTCAAACTTACAGAGGTCAGTTCGAACAACTAAAAATGAAGGAAGATGAGAATATTGCAGCCTAGTTCTTAAGAGTTGACGAAATAGTGAATGAAATCATAGGATTGAGAGAAGAAATCGAAGAATCTGTAATTGTTCAAAAGGTACTAAGATATCTTCCTATGAAATTAAACCCTAAGATATCAACACTAGAAGAAAGATCGGATCTGAACTCAATAAGCATGGATGAACTGCATGGAATCTTCACAGCATATGAAATGAGAACTGAACAGGAAAATCCAGATGTAAAAGAAGCATCCAAAAGATCAAAGCAAAAAAAAAGGAACAAGAAGAATATAGCAACAACAATGACGTCTCGGAAGATGATGAAGAAGTGGCCAACTTCGTCAAAAGACTGAACAGGGGAACCAATGGTAGGCATAGAGGCAAGCTTCCTTTAATTTGCTTAAATTGTGATGGTATTTGTTATTTTGTTAACAAATGTCCTCATAAGAAAAAGAGAAATGATGAAGGTTACTCAAAAGGCAAACACACATATAAAAGAAAAATAACTACAAAGAAGGATTTCAAGAAAATCTTATGCATAAAAGAAGACATCTCATCATCAGATGAAGATGAAATCAGTGACAGTGAGATAGGAAGAGTTCTATTCATGGCAGTAAAAGATTCTAACAAAGAATACTCCGAAGAAGAATATGAAGAAGCCGAAGAAGGATATGAAAAAGTTGAAGATGAAATTGAAGAGGTATAAATTGACTATCGAGAAGAATTAACGTGTGCCATAAAAGTTATCAGAAAAGAAAAGAAGAAAAACAAGAAACTACAAGCAGAACTAGACAAGAAAAAAGACACTCAAGAACTAGAACAAATGATCACAAGATTGAAGGTTCAAATAGAAGAAGATAAAAGAATTGAAGAATCACTCAAAGAACAAATAGAAGAAAAGGACAAGATCATTGGAAACTTGGAAGCAGAGATTGTTACACTAAGAAAGAATATTCAAAAGAAAAATATGCAGAATAGCTCAAAAGTTCTGGATGACATTATTAGCAGTCAAAAATCTCATCTTGACAAGTCTGGACTTGGATACAATCAGACCGAAAAGGGATCAAGCTCCAAAACAACAGAGCAAGAAATGAATCCAAAAAGCTATGCAAAAACAATCAAAGGGGATAGGAAGATTACAAGGACACTCCTCCATCGAGAAGATTCAGATTTCAGAATCAACAACAGACAGATATGCCTCAAGAAGAAGAAGGATTCATAAGAGCACCTTCTTTCAAAAGATCTTCAACTCCTAGGTATCAAACTATTTTTTTTGGTTTATGTTATGCATGTAATAATTTTGTACATAAAGCTGTGAATTGCAGAGCTAACAGCATGAACAATAACAACTTTGAGAGTCATATACAAAGGAGTTACTCAAGAAGATCTAGTGAAACACAAAGAAGAAGTTACAACAGGTTTGAATCTTTGAGCACTGAAGTGGAATGTTACAAATGTAACAATTTTGGACACGTGGCCAAAAATTGTAGAATGACAGTCCCTCCTAAAGAACCTCAACAGAATAACAAAAGTCACAGACAAGAACCTCAGAAAACGACATGGATAAGAAAGCAAGATCAGTATAGCAATGAAGAATGCACAGTCGCTCTACAAGATAAGAAAAAGAAATACAGTTGGTATGACAGTGGGTGTTCAAAACACATGACAAGTGATAAAGACAAATTTCTTACATTGTGAAAGGAAAGAAATGGATCAGTCTCCTTCGAAAATGATAATTCAGCCAAAATCATTGGAGAAGGCTCAGTCTGAATTGGGAACAAGAATAAAAAGGCTCAAATTGTTCTACTGGTAGAAGATATGAAACATAACCTTCTAAGTGTGAGCCAAATGTGTGACCAAGGTCATAAAGTTACTTTTGATTCACAAAAGTGTGAGATAAGAAGAGAGGGTTCAGGGAAATTGGTCGGTACAACTGCAAGAACTTCAAACAACATATATGTGTTAACTGAAATTGGAAATGAAAAGTGTTTTCTAGGAAAGGAAGATGAAAGTTGGCTATGGCACAGAAGAATGGGTCACATGCATTTTGATAACCTTGTCAAAGTCAGCAAAAGAGAAGCAGTCATAGAAATTCCCCAGATCACGAAACCAACCAACACTTTATGCAAGCATT
>ML804191.1:38486-49387 GCA_009831015.1 Picea engelmannii | reverse complement strand
CTCTTGGCCTTGTGGAGTATCTTGTTTTTTTCTCTTTATAAACACGTTTCTTGCTTACAGTTGGTTGGAGACTCTAAAGTAATAGTTGATTGGTTTTCCTTTAAAAATAACTTGTAAGGGCATACTTTACAACCTTAGATGACTAGAATACGCCAGTTGAGTGAAAGTTTTCAAAATTTAAAAATCCAACATATCTATAGGGAATATAATAGGGAAGATGATAACCTTTCAAAGCAGGCTTTACTTTTGGATGAAGGTATTTTATATTATGCCAAAGGGATGGGATATCGAATAGATTCTTTTGAAAGACTGTCTGAATTTTAATTCAGGTCATTTGAGTTTGGATTTTTGTTAGGATTATGTAAAAGGAATAGTATAGGATGGACTTTGTCTTTTTGGGAAGTATTTTTGGATCAACTAGTGTTGATGGGGAAGTTATATTTTGACAAAGGAAAATAGTTGTAATCTCCTTATGGAATGTTATTGTAAAATTTTCATTATATATCTAATATAAGATCTTTTTTTAATTTGGAAATAAAAGTTAAAATAGACTATTCTTTTCATATGAAAATGAAAAACTGTTAAATAAATTAAGTGTAAATATCTAGTAGAGATTTATTTTCTACAATGTTAATGCTATATATAGATATAGGAAGATCTGAGTAGATTACTGTAGATTTTAACCTTGTACAATTTTTTACTGCAAATATATTTTCAATAAAAGAACAAAAAAGATACAATGAAAAATACACACATTACACAAATAATTTTCCCCTGGAAAACCCAAACCAGGAAAACCAACATATTCTATATTCATTCATTGTGATACACTGTTTACAATACAATATACATATAAGAGCCAGTGGAATCCAAAACCCTAACCCAGTGACCTGTATTAGTCAACAACCCTAATTCTTTAACCGGAAATAGAAAACCATTGGCAAAAACCATGTGCCGAAAAACTTCCCAACAATGGATACGAAAATCGAGGTGACATGAAAAAATGAGGAAAAATGTGACACCTTTCCTGAGGATTGTGTGAGCCCCATTTTGTACTATGACACCATATTTTTTGGAGATATGAAATATAAAAATTTGGTCTTCGGCTTTACTTATATATGATACAATGTGTACATTGATAGATGTGTTTTCTTTACTTTAGTTATGTGACAAATGCCAATCTAAAACATTATTAACATATGCATCAGATACATAATTAGAACTTATAGGTATGTGATTATAAATAATAAAATCAAAGTGTTGTTCCAAAATTCATACCTGTAGGAATCGTCGAAGTAGAGTAGGGTCTCACACATGGTAACTGTTATTTAACTGACATACTACTAACTGGAAGTCCAGTCAAAATTCTAAAGATCGAACACCATGAGAAATGGAATCGTGTAAAAGCTCTATAACAATTCTATACTCAACCACATTATTCGTTGATGGCACTGGACAAACGCTACCTGAAGACACCAGTTGACCCTCGGGTGAATAAATGACCCAAGCAGTGGAAGCCGATTTATGTGTATGACGACTGGCACCGTCTATGAATCTTAAGTAAACTGAATATTCCAGTGACATCTGCCAACCAAGGGAAAACTCGATTAAGCACGCTGATTGACGCAAAGGAAAATACATATATACACTAAGATACACTAGTATACAAAAATTCACGCCCAAGATTGAGGGCTTAAGTGTAATATCATTTAAGGTAGAGCCCATTTTTAGGGTCATCCAACATATTCCCTTCATAATATTCCAACTCATATGCTTCTTTTTCCAAAACACATTGCACGATATAAGGATTGTGCCACATGGGGTTAAACTTTCCTTCCCCCAACTGTTTTTTGGCTTGGTCATACAAGAGGACCAAGTCACCCTCAGGGTACTACTGGGGACAAAAATACCTATCATACTGAACCTTGACATATCATTTATTTGCTTCGATATCCATATAGGCATCTCGACGCTGCTCATCTAGGTGCTCTAGGTGTACGAGGCATTCTTAAAGATCAAGGGTGTCAGGAAGGAGATTAACTGCCAACTTGAGAGAAGGGATTTCACATTCAATCGAGAGAATCGTCTCCACACCGTGTGTTATCACTCCAAGAGTCACCCTCAGAATACAAATGGGAGTAATCTTGGTAACATACAAATTTGATTTAATTTATTTTGAGATCGGGGATCAACAAGAATTTAAAGAAAGGAAAATACAATAGAAATCACTGCATATCAGTGATGGAGCATTGGGCTATGGAGTCATAAATAGTCTTCTCATCGAAGGAATTTAAGCTCCCTATCAGACAAAATATTTGTATAATGATGAAGAGAAGAATAAGAGAATAACATAAAATATTCACTAAGAAGATATCCTCTCTGCAAAGAGAATTTTTATGTGTTTGAACAGTAAAAAGTGATAAATAGGCAAACTTACAACAGATCCTCTACTGCATCAAAAATCTATCCATCAAAGTCAAATTTTAATCCTTAAAATCAACAATACATTAAAAAAAGATGAAGAATAGAACATAGAACATAGAAGACAAGTAAGATGAAACAACTCATATGAATATTCAATAAAATACAATTTACAACTATATGCCCCTCCAACTTACAAACTGAAATATATAGTCATAAACATTTCTCAAAACCTCCTCCGGTCTTGGGCCGAACCCCCCCACTCCTTACCATATCATTCATCTGATGTATTTATAATCAAAACCGTCCACCACTACTAGGAGTGTGAGATGTCCCTCCTATCCTAGGATTCTCCATTGTCGTGTGTCTTCTCTTGTCTGTCTTGTTCCTTCTATCAAAAGGAAACTTTGATAAGTATGGGCATGTAGGAAAAACTGCCCTCTGTGGTACTTCGGGCTAACAGTTTTCTGCCTCCTCGGCCATACCCTCCATGCTTTCATTTAATGGGGTAGTCGATTGTTCAACCACCGGTCCTTCTTTCATTAACTGATTTATCCTTGGGATCAGGATGAGTCCTAATGCCTAGTTTGTTGCCACACACTGCTCTCGGATTGGTCCCTATATAATCACGTGATTGCATAAGTTTCCAAGGGCGGTTTGGGTCCACACCGCTTTGATCCCCGCAATCCACCACCAACTTCCACGTACCTCTTTAGCTATACCGTGGTTTTGATTGTGGGACCGCTCTAAGATTTTAGCGTTTGGGCACTTTCTGTCCCCACAACGAAGTGTGGCCGTTGATCTATTGCAATATGTGATCTAGGAAACCCTGCTATTTTAGCGCCCCTGCTAAAATTTATCCATTTTCCAAATCCATAATCCTTTTAACCATGTTTAGAGATGGAGCCTATTTTGGCGCTTGGAAGCTTTGAGTGCTAAGCAAGAATATCTCCTGGAGGACGATTTCTCGAATCTGACATGGTGGCCTAACGTCATTGTGTTGTCACAGTTGTTGATGGATGAGTGCCATGTGTCTTTGGTGCTTTGGCACTTCATGCTTCATGAGTTTTGGATTGGGAAGCACGAAAAACTGGGAAGCATGAAAAACTCCCGAAGTGGTATGGGCCCAGAGTGACGTGGTAGCCTAAAATGAATGATATGCGTCCTTGGCAGATAAGTGCCATGTGTTGAATTGAAAAACACCCATGGAATGGTAGGACCTGAAGCGACGTGTTAGCCTGACATCACTTCAAGAATTTGGGCTTCGGGAGATTTTGAACGCGGGCATGCATATCTCCGGAAGTGAATTTATCTTGGTTGACGTGGCAGTCTCTTGCTACTTTGGCAGTTCAGGATTCGAGAGATTTTAAACACGGGCATGAATATCTTTCGAAGTGAATTTCTCTCGGTTGACGTGGAATTCTCTCACTGCTTCGACACTTCAGGCTTCGGGAGATTTTGAACGCAGGCATGAATATCTCCCGAGGTGACTTTCTCTCGGTTGACATGGTAGTCTCTCATTACTTCAGGACTTCGACACTTCGAGGCTTCTGTCTGGTTGTTAATCCTTGCACAAATTTGAAACTATGAATGCACGAGAGCGTTAATCTGAACTGCACATGGGATCTCCATCGTTGAAAATTGAAATTTTCTGTTTTCTTGTATCTCAAGCCCGAAATGGATTTCTCTGAATGCTACATTTTGCTCATAGTTTTTCCCTATGCATACAACATACTTGACCATCCTGAATTTATCAACCAGAAGAGGAAAAAATTATAGTAATGTATGCAAAAACGAGGGAGACATGGTAGAGGTGTATACCTAGGTCTTGACAACAACTACGTATGACCCATGACAAATTTATGTGATAACACCGTGTACTAACTGAAAAGGAGAAAAACCGGTGGAAGTTTTAACCGAGGTTCGATATGCCCAAAGAACAGGGTAAAGTGTTAGATGCCAGTTGGATTTTCTCTGGTTGACAATTTTTTTCAAAATGGTCTTGAGCGATTTATTCATAACCTCTACTTGTCCATTTTCATGGGGATAATAAGGGGAAGAATGATTGTGCTTAAACCCTATTTTTAATTTGAATTATTTCATCATTTCATTTTGAAAGTGACTGCCATGATCAGTGACAATATCCCTTGGGATTTTGAACCGGGCTATAATTTCGTTGAACATGAAAAATGTTGCAGTCTTACCATCGAATTTAATAGTAGGCATGGCTTCTTCCTATTTACTGAAGTAGTCCATGACCCCCATAATATGCTAATGCCCCCTAGCCGAAGCTGGGTTACATTCGATAAAATCCACTCCCCACTTAGTGAAGGGACTGACGATGATGAATGGGTGAAGAGGGGTTGGATGTGAGTGCATTTTTGGAGTGAACACCTGGCAGGGGTGACACTTCTTGACCGCTTCAATGAAATCTTTAAAAAATGATGGCCAAAAATAATCATCTCACAATTTTTCTTGGGTAGTCGCAAGCCCAAATAGATGACCACCACAAGCCCCATTGTGGCATTCATTAAGAATAGGATTAGCTTCTTCGTGAGTCAAGAAACGACACAAGATATTATCTATGCCTCGACTATACAAAGTGTCTTCGATGATAATGTAGTTTTTAGCTTGATTATGTATACGTCGTCGGTCGTCTCGCGAGAGATGTTGAGAGAACTTCAAGTTTTGAAGATAGATCAAAATGTCTCCATACCAGGGGTCCGAAGATGAGATAAGGAAAATGTGTTCATTCGAGAACTAATCAACATGGATAACTTCCTCATCTAGTTGAGGGAAATCTGATATTAACTCAGCAAAAACTAGTGATTTCTTGGACTTCGCCGAAACAAAGTCGAGATCAAACTCTTGCAAGATGAAAATCCACTTATTGTATCTCCCCCCTATGATATGCCTGGTAAGGACGTATTGAAATGGATTGACATCCGCAACTATGGTAGTTTTGCAAAGCAATATATAATGTCGTAATCTCTAGACTGCATGTCCGACGACTAAGGCTAGCTTCTCGACGTGAGAGCATTTAATCTCAAGACCGATTATATTTCGACTAAGATAGTAGACAAAATGCTCATGGAGATCGTCATATTCCTAAACTAGAACCATATCAATCATCCCTTCGGACGCGGCGATATAAAGAAAATAATATCTATTGTAGTCAAGAGGCTTCAGTAGAGGCGTCGATATCAAAGATTTCTTAAGAGCATCGAAGGATTCCTGGGCTCTCTCATCCCATATAAACAGAGTGTCCTTTAAAAGACACATGAAACCCTTAGTGATATTGGCATATTTCACTATGAACCGACACAAGAAGTTAGCTTTCCCCTCTTAACCTTGAAGTTGATGAATGTTGCGTGGGGGACGCAATCAAAGTATTGCCTCAACCTTCATAGGATCCACCAAGATCCCATTCTCATAAACAAATAACCCTAAGAGATGTCTAAAACTAATGCAGAAGATGAACTTTTGAGGGTTCAAATGGATGTGATAATAACATCATATCTCAAATACTAATCGAAGGTGAATAGAATGATTTTCTCTATTGCGAGAGTGAGTAGCGGGATCATCAATATAAGCTTCGACGATTTGTTTGAGATCATGAACAAAAAAGGTCATGGTGCGTTGGAAGGTTTCTCCGACGTTTTTAAGGTCGAAAGGAATTTTACGATATGCAAAAGTAACCCAAGGACAAATAAATTTCGTCTTATGTTAATCCTCGAGTTTGATCTGAATTTCATTATATCCTAAAAATCCATCCATAAAAGAAAAAACTGTGCTTCTCGCATACTCATTGAGAATTTGATCAATGAAAGGTGTCGAGAAGTTGTCTTTAAGCCAAGCCTCATTCAGGTCTCAAAAATCCATACATACATGGATGGTTCCTTGTTTCTTATTCACAGGAACGATATTGGACACCCATTCGGTCAAAGGAACTAGGTAAATGAAACCAACATTGAGTAGCTTCTCCACCTCTACCTTAATAGTAGGTGCCTTCCTAGGATTAACATATCAGAGACATTTTCGAACAAGTCTACCATCCAGATAACTCTTAATTTCATGTTCAACAATGTGAGGGTCGATTCCTGGCATCTCTTCATATGACCAAGCAAATACATCATGAAATTCCTTGAAGAGATCGATGTTGATCTGAATTTATTGATGCAAACAATCCACACCGATATAAACATTTTCAATATTTCCAGGAACTCGAGAGATGTCGATCGTGATGGTAGGAAAAATATTCGCCATGTTTCCTTTGGCATAAATTCCGTGTGTATCTAGTGGAACTACGAACATGATCAACCATCTCACTCAAGATAGATCTATAATCGTCTTGTTCAATCCTAACAAGCTCTTGGAGGAAGTAAGAGCGTTAATGCATATCATCCCATGGCCTATCGGGACCATTCATGGCCTCTACAATGGCTTCATCCGAAGGTAAAGTATCATCAAGGAAATCATGTGAACAATACAATGATGTGGCCCATACAGGATTGAGAACAGGATGCTCCCTGTCTTTTTGCAAGGAGACAGGATCAGGGTCAACAGTAGAGTCAAGAACAACCTGATACACTATCTTTGTCACTGACAGTGGAATTTCCATTCCAATATCAAACTAACCTTCAAAAGACATGTTCGGGGAAGGTAGGGTCCAAGGATCATTGAAATATGAAGTACGGAAAGGAATGGACCTAATTGACGAAGAAGACCTACTGGAAATGACATAAATGTGATGAATTGGTGCCGTGAAATCAAAGTTATCCATAAGAGATGAGTACATTCTGACACCAATATCCTCAGTTGTCGGCTGAGAATTATTGATCACTAGGATTGACTGTCCAACTGATGCATTGGGACTAGCATGCACAAAGGAGAAATGATCAATTGTCACGATTTTCCCTTCGTAAGGAAAGAATAAAGTGCAAAAAATAGATGACATGATCGCAGTCATGGCATAATTCGAATTACGCTCTAGCAATAAATTATAGTCAAGGGGTGGATCAACCACCTTAACATCCATCTCCACTATCTTTCCACCTAACTGGACCAGAAAACAAGGAAGAATTCTATGGGGATAGAAAGAATGACCATCAAATTCGGTCAACATAGTCGAAGATTGAGAGAGGGTTGGAGAGCCAATGAGTTTCCAACAAGTTAGGGACATCACGCATGTCATAGCACCTTCATCAATAACAATACGTTTGATGGTATACTTCGAGTAATCCACATGGATTTGAAAGGTCACGTGGTAAGGCAAGTGAGGTTGAACATCCATGATGTCAAACTTGATAACCTTCGAGCCACATGGGTCTAGAGCTCCTAAAGAAGATAGAAAGGCGTTCCTCTGTGAAGGACACTTCTGGAGTACCTTCAAAGCTGACATCGCACAAGGGGTTTGACCCATATATTTGATAATCAAATAGTTATGGGTAGCTCTAGCATTAGGGTTGTGAGCAGAGCGTTTTAGTACTCCTTTCAGAATACGAGGCGGAGGCTATAGCTTTTCAATCTATAAAGGTGCTTCTAGAGGAGGGGGAGAATCCATAACTTGAACAGTCTATGAAGAATTGTAATCGCAAGATTGAGTGGCTACATAAATCTAAGACTTGACCATATTTACGCATAGACGGTCACCATCATGCACCAAGTGGTTTTGATTCCCACTCGATGCATTTCCGGAATCAGAGGAACTCGAAGCCATGTGTTGATTGTGTGGAAATGTATTGGTCAACAAAATGGGAGGTTGAGATAAGAGCCTTGAGAATTCCTCAAGTTTGGGGCATAAGTGGGTAAGGTGATTAGTTGTACAAAGTTTACAAGGAAACTTCACATTCCTCTTTTATTTATTGAGCCCACCAGAATTGACATTCAATCTATCATTGTTAGCGTTGTCATTGGTTTTATTATTATTATTATTCCCCCTACCCTTACGATTACCTCGTCCTTTCCTTCTATTCATTCCTAGTTGTTGGTTACCATTCGGGTTGGTCGATGATTGTATAGAATGCACATTTGTTGACTGAGTGGGAATGAAGGATGCAAATAAAGTTGGTCCTATTGCAGACTGTCTTAGAGACAACTCCTTCAATTGGTTCATCACCAATTCTGCAGACTTAGTATTTGCAGAGCCTATAATGCCATCGGCATGAAGCCCAGGATTTTGTCTCTTGTCATAATTTGACCTCGGTATGTTAGGAAGAGTTTTGTATAACATCCAAGACTTAGCATATATGAGATCTAATTGTTGGGATTTAAAAATTGCTTCCTCTTCAGAGGTTACCCCGGATGTAGAAACATCCTTCAAAATATAAGGTAATAAAGAATTAAGAAACCATTCCAACAAGAAATCTGGAGCAATGAAGGCTTTGATCAACCTCTTTCATCTATGCCACTCTTGGATGTGGTCCGATATATGTGTGGCCTTATCCTAACAAAGTGATGATAGGAGTTCTATCATGACATCATAATGAACTGACAACTGGAAGTGGTTGAGAAAGACTAAAAATGTCTGGTTAAATCTTCCGTATGTCCCCCTTGGTAACTCAATGTACCAATTTGCAGCAACCCCCGTGAGGGTGCGTTGAAACAATCTCAAATGAATAGAGTCATCATTGAGAGAATTGGACAAGCACCAAAGATGAAAAGTAGTAACGTGATCACTAGGATCCTCGCCAGTCTAGCCCTTGAATTTTAGAATATATGAAGGAAGCTTAGTGGAGACGGGGGGTCATGATGGATCATGATGCATCGAGTCATTCATTAATCTTGACAAGTTTGGAAAGTTAAGTGTGGCTAGAAAATGGAGCTAGGGTTGTGGAATCTAAACCCATGTTCCCTGTAAATATTGTTGTTGAGGGATTGCAGCCCAGCCAGGGTTTTGGTATGCACCATGGCCCTGTCCGGGAGGATAATATCCTCCTCCAAATGGATTCATAAAAGGGGGGGTTGGCACCATACTTGTAGGAATGTTATAATGAGGGTTATAAACATTGCCCCCAGCTAGAGGATCTCTAAGCTAGGGGTTTCCCATATGAAACTAACCACCTTTGGGTGGAAATCCAAAGGATAAAGGTGGATTCATCATAACAAAAGTATTAGTCGGAATCAGTGTGGAGGAAGAAGGGGGAAATGATGGAACATAGGTAGGAGATTGTCCACCCGGTTGATTACTCCATCCAGGAACATTAAGAATAGTATTATACCCAAAACAAAATGGAGGTTGACCCCCAACCGTAGGATTCATTTGGGGAATTTGACTTCCACCAAATAAGAGAGGAATATAAGGGGGGTTCATGCCCTCAGGTCAAATACTAGGATTTGTATTAGTCATTGGAATGGAGGATGAAAATTGTGATGTCAGATTTGGCATACCATAAGAGAAAGGGATAGAGTCCAAAGATATGGACTGAGAATTATATCTGGTTGAATGAAAAAGAGGCCCGAAAGGGTTCATTATTATGGGTCGAGTAGCGACCACAGGCTGGATAGGAGTAATGATGGGAAGCTCCGACACTACAACTGTAGTAGTTGAATGAATCAAAGGATATCCATTAACAACAAAAGGTATGGGAGTCAAAGGACTCCCAGTAAATTTCTGAGTCAACTCATACTCATACTTGTATGAGCACAAGTCTGGTAAGTGGAGGTGTGTGTACCACGTTTGATAACATTACACCTTTTATGATCAGGGGATCAAAATTTGCTCAATTTTCAAAGTGCTCGGATTGAGACGAAAACAGTGCCATTGCATCCGTCTCGTTTTCCTGATTCCGACGGTATATTTATTTTCGCGAATGGAGTCCGTATGGAGGAGATATCGCGATTTTACCGCCAAGTCAAACAGGTAAAAATTTGGATGTTGACTGTACCTGTCCGTACAGTCCGTACATTCACGTGGCAGGCCGTACCATCATGCTGACATGGCATATTGATGACATGGCATATTTTCATTTGTTGGTGGTTGACCAATAGAAGATTGACACGTGTCACTGTATCAATGGTCATTGGGTTGGTTGTATTTGTGTAAAAGGTATTGAGAGTCCGCGGGGTTTGACCCCGGGACCTCTCCCATTGTCAAAGTCTTAACACTCATGCGCTAGCCAACTGTCCGCCTTTTGTTCCTTGTTATAAAGCCCAACTCATATTTATTTAAGTTTGGATTTTGTACTATGAAGAAAAGGGGGCGGGTCGGGGCTTACGCCCCGACCCATGGTTTCATTACCGCATATGTGACCGGGGGACTCCATTCGCGAAAATAAATATACTGCTGGAATCAGGAAAACGAGACGGACGCAATGGCACTGTTTTCGTTTGAATCCGAGCACTTTGAAAATTGAGCAAATTTTGATCCCCTGATCACACCTCCCCATTAGGAAGCTTTTGGACCACCAAAAGACTATCTCAGTCTATGTGTAGATGAGGGTAGAGTTCCCTCACCCTTCCAACCTCAATCCACTTGGCCT
>ML804191.1:11663-34564 GCA_009831015.1 Picea engelmannii | reverse complement strand
TAGCCAACTGTCCGCCTTTTGTTCCTTGTTATAAAGCCCAACTCATATTTATTTAAGTTTGGATTTTGTACTATGAAGAAAAGGGGGCGGGTCGGGGCTTACGCCCCGACCCATGGTTTCATTACCGCATATGTGACCGGGGGGCTCCGACTGCTGGCGTATTGCAATGTTTATATATGTAACATATATTACATGACCGGTGTATTAAAAAGGGCGCACAAATATTGTTTTTATATTGTTATATATATGGGTGTTGGCGCGTGGTTTTGAACCCGCGACCCATAATATTTATGCGCGGGGTTTGTTATGTTATGGTTATACATTGTATTGCGCGCGGTTGTAACTTGCACGGGAAGTTACATCCGTTGCACGGTTTTAAAACTACTTTGATGTCGCGCCTTTGGTCGCATGGACCATATGACCCAGTGCCGAGGCGGTTGGGGGCTGGAGGTGCCCTAACCGTTCTACGATTTGTACCGGTGCGCGGTTGCGTACGGGACTGGGTTCTTTACGCTTAAATGAGCGTGTGTGCCAGATTTGGAGAACAAGGGTGCAGATTGTAGAACCAGAGACAACAAAGAAGGAGGGAAGACTTCAAGGAGGCTATCTTCTTCATTTTTCGACCGTTTCAGGTGCCGTCAGAGCCTAGACAGGGGTTTTGGCACGCTGCGGAGCCATTGGAGCAGTCATTTTGTTGATTTGAGCACTGTAAGACTTGTTTTTAAKCACTTTGAGMAATTTAATATAAAAGATCCATTTGGAGGCTGGACCAGGAGATGTAGCCCGGAGTGGGGTGAACTCCTTTATCAAGTTGCTGTGTTTATGTCTTATGTGCAATGATTTATGATGCTGTCTATGTTTATTTCTACATAAGTAATCCTTTATTATGTGTTGCAAATTGATCCGGTTGCCTTAAACACATAACATTTCACTTGCAATTTAATTTAATCAAGTTTATCAAGTCTTCGTCATATTTTTAGATCATTTTAGAAGGAAAAGACTCGATGCGGTGGTAACTTCAACAAATGGCGAGACCTGCGAGGAAGCTGGTCTAGCTCCACTATGACTGAAGAATTGAGATATAAAAAACAATCCTAGGGCTAACTAACAACTAGAGAGAATACCAAAATAAATAAAAGGCCAAATGCACACAAACAATATATAGTGGTTAAAAAGGGGCCTCCCTCACTAGAGTAGGTATGCCTCGCCCAAGAGGGTCCTAAGACTCCCTTCAAAAGATCGTAGGTATCTGAATTATTTATAAGGGCCCTTGTGAGCTTAACAACATAGTTGGTCAGATCCCCCGAGAGAGGTAATTCTCCATAAAGGTTGTGTGTTGTCTGACCCTTATCTAAATCAGGGTACCTATAGAATAACCCATGCAAGTAACCTATGAGGTTACCCATGTCAAGCAACTAAAGCCACCATGATATAACCAATACGCAGGAGAACAATCATCGGTTAGGTCCACCATATGGGTAGGGTAACAAAGCCAAAAATCTTGAAAGAACCACCTCTCAAGGAGGTAAAGGTACTAGCAATACCCTCGAATACGAATAGATCCCCAAAAATATCTATGATGCTAAGAAGGTATTAGAGGGCTATCTCTACAACCAACTTCACACAACCTCGTGCTTAACTCCGGTGTGAGCAGAGTGTCATGACGACACTAATTACACAATGGATTTCACCACTCCTTGGTCAGACACATATGTTGAGTTTAATAGCCTTGGAGAATTTTACTCACAAAATCCTATTCCAATGCACTATATCCTATTCTTGTTTGTGTACTCTGAAAAATAAAATCGTTTCTAATCAATTTTAATTAATCAACGTAACTTTTAATGATTTTTTTTACTCAGAAGATATGGTCTTGAAACTGATGATGTTATTACTCGGCATATAAAAATAAATGAATACAAATAAAGTGTTAAGTCCTAATTCTCAAAAGATGATAAGATTTTCAAATGCAATTTTCAATTCAACACTGCAATTTTAATAAGATGCAATCTTTCCATATGTATCAAGATAAATACTATCAACCCAAAAAGAGAAAATTCCAAAATGAAAAATGTATATTTTTTTGTATTTTCACTATAGAGAAATGAAAATGCAAGGACTGAATAACAACTTGATGTATAGACCCTACTGCAAGAAAAAAGAGACAAGCCAAGCAGGATACCAAGAAGCACACACTCAGACCAAGATGCAAGGACAACCAATGAAAAAGAAGGCTTCTTATCACTCTTTAGGCACTCAACAGCTAGGACAGAGACCCAAGAAGACTCGACGACCATCAAAACTCACCCAAAAAATAACAAACTCAGACAAAAAGCCTAAAAAATTGATGTACGTGACTGTTTAAGGAAAACTCGTGTCTGTACGCGCCCTATAGAAGGACAACTCATGTATGTATCTGTCTGTTAAGGGAAAACTTGTTTATATGTATAAAAACATTGCCAGGGAAAGGATTAAGCCAAGAAACTCAGATACAAACTAAAAATAGGTTGTCAAGCAATCATGCGACAAGAAAGCTCGGGCTAATAGAGAGCAAGCAAAGGAGAAGAAACACTCCAAACCCCAAAAATAGAAGATTCATTCCCCAATATGGTCATCAATTATGTTACGAGGAAAATCACTCTATGGCATGGGGTAAACCATAATAGACATAATGAATGAAGAAATCAACTCTAATCCCAAGTATGCTATATAATTGAAAAATGCTAACAAGACAAGATAAAGAGCCTACCTCGTCTGAATGTTCAATGAAGACCATTGTTGAGCACGTGAACAAAGCTTTATACATGCAACTTGTCCTCAAAAACCAAGATACGCAAGCATATGGTGATAATATATAATGTTAGCACGTACAATAGCATAATCCATTAACATTCATAAAAAATACACCCATGGAATAACAATTCAAATATTTGCAAGATATCAATTGAAGGAGAAAAGAGTATTTCTATTAAAGAACGATCAACAGAAGTGTATCAGTGAATAAATCCCGTGTCGACATGTCTCGAACCCGAGAAACCAAGTCCCTTCCAGCTGGGCCTCCACCAAAGGCAAGATCATGTAAGAGAGACAATGAGGTTCTCCATCAAAGAGAGAAGAGCTTGGGGGATGAACAATGTGTTTAGACTTTAAAGGAAAAATGGATGTAGACTCAATGTGAAGTGAAAATATCTCCAGAGTATCTTTTCTCTCAAAAGTTGAATTCGCCCCTCCTCCATGGCTTGGATATTGTCCAATTTATAGCCTTCAAATGGAATTGAAGGGCCGAGTCGGAAGTTTCCAGTATATGGAAGGTCAAGGATCATGGATCTCGTAATGTGACATGGAAACCCGACACAGTTTTTAATTTTGAGCACAAAACCCGATGTATGTGGGTTGTAATGGTGCAGCCTACGTATACGCATGTTGTATAGCTATTAGGGCATGTGTATGTGGAAAAATATGTTTTCTTGGCTTTGGGAAGTGCAAAAGGGACTTCAAGTCTGCATAGGGAAATGGAAAAGGACTTTTGAGCAAGTTTCATTGGGTGAGGAAAATCTTGCTATAACACCTCTAGATTCACAACTAAGATGCACATGATAGAATTTGGTATAAAATGTTCACAATAAAGTTGTGTACTTTTGATCTTTTCATTTATCTTTCCTTGTCACTTGCATTTGTTACTTCCAAATTGACAACTATGATGCACAAAATAACATTTCATCTAAAATGTGCATAATAGAGTTTTGTACTTTCATTCTTTTCCTTGTCACTTGCATTTGTGACTTACCTTTCTCTTAATGAAAAGTGATTTTTCCAAATAACAAATGAAATGTGCACACTGGTAAATGGATGCAAGCATCTTGCTAATTGGCAACTAAGATGTATACAATAGAGTTTCATATAATATGTGTACATAGAGTTTTGTACTTTTCCTTCTCACTTGCATTTGTGACTTACTTTTTTCTTCAATAATAATGTTTTTCTCCAATAACAATTGGAATGTGCACATTGATAAAATCTTATAAGCCTTCCTCCAAATCGACAATAAGATGTACACGATAAAGTTCTATATAAGATGTGCTCAATTGAATTTTTGTACTTTTATTGTTTTAATTTATAGGTCATATCAACTCTTTCCTTTGGTAAGATCCTCTTCAAGAAGAGAACTCATTTTTCCACTTTTGAGAAAGCATTTTCTTTCCCCTGTAAATAAAGTGACTTACTTTTTCCTTTAAGAAAAGTTATTTTTCCAATAACGATTGTAATGTGCATATTAGTAAAAGCATGCGAGTCTTCCTCCAAATTGGCATCTAAGATGCACATGATAGAGTTTCGTATAAAATGTGCACAATAAAGTTGTGTACTTTTGTTCTTTTCATTTATCGTTTCTTGTCACTAGCATTTGTGACTTCCAAATTGACAAGTAAGATGAACATTAGGGCATTTCATATAAAATGTGCACAATAGAGTTTCATACTATTGTTCTTTTCCTTGTCACTTGCATTTGTGACTTACTTTTTTCTTTATGAAAAGTGATTTTTCCCAATAACAATTGGAATGTGCACAATGGTAAAGGTATGGGAGCATTACTCCAAATTGACAACTAATATGTACACAATAAAGTTTCATATAAGATGTGTACATAGAGTTTTGTACGTTTGTTTTTCTCATTTATCTTTTCCTTCTCACTTGCATTTTTGACTTACTCTTTCCTTTAAGAAAATTACTTTTCTCTAATAACGATTGGAACGTATTGGTAAAATCATATAATCCTTACTCCAAATTGACAATAATATGTACACAATAAAGTTTCATCTAAAATGTGCATAATAAAGTTTTTGTACTATTATTCTTTTCGTTTATAGGTCACATCAATTCTTGCCATTGGTAAGATCCTCTTCAAGAAAAGTGGTCAGTTTTTGCACTTTTGAGAAATAGTTTATTTTCCCATGTAAATAAAGTGACTTTTTTCTTTTGATAAAAGTATTTTTTCCCAACAACAATTGTGAAGTGCACAATGGTAAAAGCATGTAAGTCTTCCTCCAAATTGACAACTAAGATGCCCATGACAGAGTTTCATATAAAATGTGCACAATAAAGTTTTGTACTTTTGTTCTTTTCATTTATCTGTCCTTGTCACTTCCATTTGAGACTTCCAAATTGACAACTAAGATGCACATGGGAGCATTTCATACAAAATATGCACAATTGATTTTCGTACTTTTGTTCTTTTCCTTGTCACTTGCATTTGGCACTCACTCTTCTCTTTATGAAAAGTGATTTTTCCCTATAACAATTGGAATGTGTACATTGGTAAAAGCATGCAAGCGTTCCTCCAAATTGACAACCAAAATGTACACAATAGAGTTTCGTATAAGAACTGTACATAGAGTTTCATACTTTTGATATTTACATTTATCGTTTTCTTCTTACTTGCAATTGTGACTTACTTTTTCCTTCAAGAAAAATGCTTTCCTCCAATAAAAATTGGAATGTGCACATTGGTAAATACATATAATCCTTCCTCCAAATTGAAAATAAGATGTACACTATAAAGTTTTGCACAATTGAGTTTATGTACTTTTATTCTTTTCATTTATAGGTCATATCAACTCCTACCTTTGGTAAGATTCTCTCAAGAAAATAACTCACTTTTTCCACTTTTGAGAAAGCGTTTTGCTTTCCCTGGTAAATAAGGTGACTTATTTTTTCCTTTAAGAAAAGTGTTTTTCCAATAACGATTGTAATGTGCACATTGGTAAAAGAATGCAAGTATTCCTCCAAATTGACATCTAATATGCACATGATAGAGTTTCATATAAAATTTGCAAAATAAAGTTGTGTACTTTTGTTCTTTTTATATATCTTTCCTTGTAACTTGAATATGTGACTTCCAAAATGACAACTAAGATGCACATGAGAACATTTCATATAAATGTGCACAATATAGTTTCATACTTTTGTTCTTTTCCTGGTCACTTGCATTTGTGACAAACTCTTTTATTTATAAAAAGTGATTTTTCCCAATAACAATTGGAATGTGCACATTGGTAAATGCATGCGAGAGTTCCTCTAAATTGACAACTAAGATGTACACAATAGAGTTTCACATGATATGTGTACATAGAGTTTTGTACTCTCTTTTTTTCTCATTTATCTTTTCCTTCTCACTTGCATTTTTGACTTTAGTTTTTCTTTAAGAAAAATGCTTTTTTCCAATAACAATTGGAATGTGCACATTGGTAAAAGCAAACAATCCCTCCTCGAAATTGTCAATAAGATGTACACGATAAAGTTTCATATAAAATGTGCATAGTAGAGTTGTAACAATATTAATATTTTCATTTATAGTCCACACCAACTCTTGCCTTTGGTAAGATCCTCTTCAAGGAAACAACTTAGTTTTTCCACTTTTGAGAAATCGTTTTCTTTCCCTTGTAAAAAAAGCGACTTACTTGTTCCTTTAATAAAAGTGTTTTTTCCAATAACAATTGGAATGTGCTCATTGGTGAAAGCATGCGAGTCTTTCTCCAAATTCAAAACTGATTTGCACATCATAGAATTTGAGTGGACAAACCTGGCTTATCTAGGCACTAAACCAAATCGACGGACCAAACTTGATCAACAGTTGAGTGGACAACCCTGGCTTATCTAGGCGCTAGACCAAATCGATGGTTGAGTTTTAATCAACTGTTGAGTGGATGGTCCTCATTGCATTTGAAACATGGACTTTATTTAGAATTATTTTATGTAGCGGGTTTGCAGACGAACAGACTTGCAGGTTGCCATTTTCATCTTCCCAAGTTCCGTGATAACTAAAATGTACCTTTTATTTCCACCATCTACAAATTGTACTCTACTTAGAACTATTTTAAGTGGCGGGTTCACGGACCAATGGAATCACAGACTCACATATCTTCCCTTTCATCTCCGTTGTAATCAAAATGCATGCCCAACTTCCGCTACCTCCATAATGAACCATACTTATAAATTTTTAAGTGATTCTTTTCAGCGAGTAGTGAATTCATGGGTTAGTGTTATCCTTTATATGAGTCCAAACGATAGAATATGATACTTAGCCATTTTTTGTGGTGCACAATGGACTCACGGGTACATGAAAACACTTCCATTCAATATCCAACCTGCTAGGGTAGTCTCGATGCTGCTTTATCTTCTTGTGTTGACAATTGGCTTTTCAATAGAGACACAAACTTAATGGAGTAGACACTAAAAACAGTTTGAGATATGGTCTGGAGGGAAGATGTTAATCTGTCTCAATGACAATAATGATGACCATATTGATCCTCTTTGCATCAATGCCAACATCAACATCATATACCCTCTTTGACATCAATGCCAACACCATAACATTGTGTCCAATATTTTCCCAATAACAATTGGAATGCATACATTGGTAAAGGCATGTGAATGTTCCTCCAAATTAACAACTAAGATGTATAAGATAGAGTTTCATATAAGATGCATACATAGAGTTTTGTACATTTGATCTTTTTATTTATCTTTTCCTTCTCACATGCATTTGTGACTTTTTCATTTAAGAAAAGCGCCTTGCTCCAATAACAATTGGAATGTGCACATTGGTAAAAGCATATAAGCCTTCCTCCAAATTGACAATAATATGTACACGATAAAGTTTCATATAAGGTGTGAAAAATAGAGTTTTGTACTTTTATTCTTTTCATTTATAGGTCACATCAACTCTCATCTTTGGTAAGATCCTCTTCAAGGAAAGTTCTTAGTTTTTTGACTTTTGAGAAAGCACTTTCTTTCCCATGTAAAGAAAGTGATTTACGTTTTTCTTTAAGAAAAGTGTTTTTTCCCAATAACAATTCGAATGTGATCATTGGTGAAAGCATGGGAGTTTTCCTCTAGATTGACAACTAAGATGAACATGATAGAATTTGATATATAATGTTCACAATAAAGTTGTGTACTTTTGATCTTTTCATTTATCTTTCCTTGTCACTTGCATATGTGACTTCCAAATTGACAACTAAGATGCACAGAAGAATGTTTCATCCAAAATATGCATAATAGTGTTTCATACTTTCATTCTTTTCCTTGTTACTTGCATTTGTGACTTACCTTTCTCTTAATGAAAAGTGATTTTTCCCAATAACAAATGGAATGTGCACATTGGTAAAGGGATGTGAGCATCTTGCTAATTGAAAACTAAGATGTATACAATAGAGTTTCATATAAGATGTGTACATAGAGTTTTGTACTTTTCATTTTTTTCATTTACCTTTTACTTCTCACTTGCACTTGTGACTTACTTTTTTCTTCAATAATTGTGCTTTTCTCCCATAACAGTTGGAATGTGAACATTGATAAAAGCTTATAAGCCTTCCTCCAAATTGACAATAAGGTGTACACAATAAAGTTCTATATAAGATGTGCTCAATTGAATTTCTATACTTTTATTCTTTTAATTTATAGGTCATATCAGCTCTTTCCTTTGGTAAGATCCTCTTCAAGAAAATAAATCATGTTTTCCACTTTTGAGAAAGTGTTTTCTTTCCTATGTAAATAAAGTGACTTACTTTTTCCTTTAATAAAATTTCTTTTTCAAATAACGATTGTAATATGCACATTAGTAAAAGCATGCGAGTCTTCCTCCAAATTGACATCTAAGATGCACATGATAGAGTTTCATATATAATGTGCACAATAAAGTTGTGTACTTTTGTTCTTTTCATTTATCTTTTCTTGGCACTAGCAGCTGCGACTTCCAAATTGACAACTAAGATGAACATTAGAGCATTTCATATAAAATGTGCACAATAGTGTTTCATAGTTTTGTTCTTTTCCTTGTCACTTGCATTTGTGACTTACTATTTTCTTTATGAAAAGTGATTTTTCCCAATAACAATTGGAATGTCCACAATGGTAAAGGCATGTGAGCGTTACTCCAAATTGACAACTAAGATGTACACAATAGAGTTTCATATAAGATGTGTACATAGAGTTTTGTAAGTTTGTTTTTCTCATTTATCTTTTCCTCCTCACTTGCATTTTTGACTTACTTTTTTCTTTAAGAAAATTACTTTTCTCTAATAACGATTGGAACGTGCACATTGGTAAAATCATATAATCCTTCCTCCAAAATGACAATAATATGTACACAATAAAGTTTCATCTAAAATGTGCATAATATAGCTTTTGTACTATTATTCTTTTCGTTTATAGGTCACATCAACTCTTTCCCTTGGTAAGATTATCTTCAAGAAAAGTGGTCAATTTTTCCACTTTTGAGAAATAGTTTTGTTTCCCGTGTAAAGAAAGTGACTTTTTTTCCTTTAATAAAATTATTTTTACAGACAACAATTGTGATGTGCACAATGTTAAAAGCATGTAAGTCTTGGTCCGAATTGACAACTAAGATGCCCATGATAGAGTTTCATATAAAATTTGCACAATAAAGTTTTGTACTTTTACTCTTTCCATTTATCTGTCATTGTCACTTCCATTTGACACTTTCAAGTTGATAACTAAGATGCACATGGGAGCATTTCATACAAAATGTGCACAATAGATTTTCGTACTTTTGTTCTTTTCCTTGTCACTTGCATTTGGCACTCACTCTTCTCTTTATGAAAAGTGATTTTTCCCTATAACAATTGGAATGTGTACATTGGTAAAAGCATGCAAGCATTCCTCCAAATTGACAACTAAAATGTACACTATAGATTTTCATATAATATTTGTACATCGAGTGTAGTACTTTTGATCTTTACATTTATCTTGTTTTTCTCACTTGCATTTGTGACTTACGTTTTCCTTCAAAAAAATTGCTTTTCTCCAATAAAAATTGGAATGTGCACATTGGTAGATACATATAAGCCTTCCTCCAAATTGACAATAAGATGTACACTATAAAGTTTTGCACAATTGAGTTTATGTACTTTTATTCTTTTCATTTATAGGTCATATCAACTCCTACCTTTGGTAAGATTCTCTTCAAGAAAAACACTTATTTTTTCCACTTTTGAGAAATCGTTTTCTTTCCCTTGTAATGAAGGTGACTTATTTTTTCCTTTAAGAAAAGTGTTTTTTCCAATAACAATTGTAATGTGCACATTGGTAAAAGAATCTAAGTCTTCCTCCAAATTGACATCTAATATGCACATGATAGAGTTTCTTATAAAATGTGCACAATAAAGTTGTGTACTTTTGTTCTTTTCATATATCTTTCCTTGTAACTTGAATTTGTGACTTCCAAAATGACAAAGATGCACATGAGAGCATTTCATATAAATGTGCACAATATAGTTTCATACTTTGTTCTTTTCCTTGTTACTTGCATTTGTGACTAACTCTTTTATTTATGAAAAGTGATTTTTCCCAATAACAATTGGAAAGTGCACATTTGTAAAGGCATGAAATAGAGTTTCACATAAGATGTGTAGATAGAGTTTTGTACTTTTGTTTTTCTCATTTATCTTTTCCTTCTCACTTGCATTTTTGACTTAAGTTTTTCTTTAAGAAAAGTTCTTTTCTCCAATAACAATTGGAATGTGCACATTGGTAAAAGTAAACAATCCCTCCTTGAAATTGACAATAAGATGTACACGATAAAGTTTCATATAAAATGTGCATAAAAGAGTTGTAATACTATTAACATTTTCATTTATAGGCCACATCAACTCTTGCCTTTAGTGCGATCCTCTTCAAGGAAACAACTTAATTTTTCCACTTTTGAGAAATCGTTTTCTTTCCCTTGTAAAAAAAGTGACTTACTTTTTCCTTTAAGAAAAGTGTTTTTTCCTAATAACAATCAGAATGTGCTCATTCGTGAAAACATGCGAGTCTTCTTCCAAATTCACAACTGATTTGCACATTATAGAATTTCATATGAAATGTTCACAATAAAGTTGTGTACTTTTGTTCTTTTCATTTATCTTTCCTTGTCACTTGCATTTGTGACTTCCAAATTCACAACTAAGATGCACACGAGAATGTTTAATATAAAATGTGCAGAATATAATTTCATACTTTCATTATTTTCCTTGTCACTTGCATTTGTGATTTACTTTTCTCTTATTGAAAAGTGATTTTTTTTGTGGAAATGTTGTTCAATACTGAGAGGTGGGGGGTGAATTAGTATTACTTCGTTTTCACAAATTTAATCAATTCTTTAATTATAAAAAAAATATTAACCATAATAATTTATCAACAAGAATGTACTGAATACATAAATTAAATATAACAATCATAAAAAGTATATTTCATTTACAAGTTACAATGTTAGAAGAAACCAATTTCTCTTCTTTTGAGCACCAACTCAAGGAGACACCAATCCCCTATTTTCCAAGGACCAACTTGAGGAAGCACCGACTTCCTATAGATCAGGCTCTAGCCTATAAAGTACTCCAATCCTTTGTTTTCAAGCACCAAATTAAGGAAGCTCCAATTCCCTGTTTCAGGCTTCAACCTGTAGAGGATTCCAATCCTCCCTTACTCCTCCCTTCCACTCCTATTTCATGAGAATGTTTAAAAATTCTTTCTTGGACTCTGCGTGTGTTTAGATATTCTAAATTATACCATAGAGACACCTTCCTTTCACCATGCCTTTCTTGTTTATATAGTATTCCAACATGTTTGAAATTTAACCATTGTGTCCCTTCAATGAACCATTGCACCTTTTTATTTAATTTAACAATAATAATGGCATTTTTGTTGTCATTAATAGTTGATTTCAATTTTAAAAGACTTTGAATCCCTTGTAATTTTTTCAACATTTATCCTTTCACATGCAAAAAGCTTTGTAGCAACAATAGAATGGTTGAGTTTTAAATTCTATTTTATTGTTGTTGTAGTTAATCTTTAATAAACCCTGACCCTGAGGATTCAATTGGATTCATACTTTGATTTGTTCTCGAGCACATTTCCTGTATTGACACCGGGAAGGAGCTAATTCGTGGCTCATGTCCTCATAGGATCAAATACATTGATGTATAATTGAGATAAACAAGGTGCATAAGCCCTATTTCTAGCTAGAAGACACTCCTTTTGTTTACCATGTGACCACCCCTTATAACCAAGTGCTATCCTGGTTATCACTTTAACTCATCGCAAATTTACATACGACCTTGAATTGTGACCAAGGATGAATACACACACGATTTAACATTGGCGTTTATCTTGACACTTTAATTGCTTCAAAAGCTCCATATGACTTCGACCTGTGACCGAGAGTGAGTGTGTACAAGACCTAATTTGGCGCTTAACCAAATCAATGGAATAGACTTGATCCATATTTGAGTGGACAGCCCTGGCTTATCTAGGCGCTAAACCAAATTGCAGACTAGACTTGATCAAGAGTTCAGTGGACAACCCTGGCTTATCTAGGCGCTAGACCAAAACAATGGTTAAGTTTTAATCAACTGTTTAGTGGATGTTCCTCATTTCTTTTGAAACATAGACTTTACTTAGAATTATTTTATGTAGCGGGTTCACAGACAAGTAGACTCATGGGTTTCCATTTTTTTCCTCCCAAGTTCCGTGATAACTAAAATGTACCTTTTATTTCCACCATCTACAAATTGTACTCTACTTAGAACTATTTTAAGTGGCGGGTTCATAGATCAAAGAACTCATAGACTCACATGTCTTCCTTTTCATCTCTGTTGTCATCAAAATGCATGCCCAACTTCCCTTACCTCCATAATGAACCATAGTTATAAATTTTTAAGTGATTCGTTTTAGTGGGCAGTTGGTTCACGGGTTAGTGTTATCCTTTATATGATTCCAATCGATAGAATATGATACTTAGCCATTTTTTGTGGTGTGCAATGGACTTGCGGGTACATGAAAACACTTCCTTTCAACATCCAACCTATTAGGGTAGTCTCAATGTTGTTTTATCTTCCTGTGTTGACGACTAGCTTTTCAATAGAGACACAGACTTAATGGAGTAGACACTAAAAACAATTTGAGATATTGTATGGAGTGAAGATGTTAATCTGTCTCAATGACAATAATGATGACCATATTGATCCTTTTTTCATCAATGCCAACACCAACATCATATACCCTCTTTGACATTAATTCCAACACCATAACATTGTGTCCAATATTTTCCCAATAAAAATTGGAATGCACACATTGGTAAAGGCATGCAAGTGTTCCTCCAAATTAACAACTAAGATGTATACAATAGAGTTTCATATAATATGCATACATAGAGTTTCGTACTTTTGTTCTTTTTATTTATCTTTTCCTTTTCACATGCATTTGTGACTTTTTCATTTAAGAAAAGTGCCTTGTTCCAATAACAATTGGAAAGTGCACATTCRTAAAATCATATAAGCCTTCCTCCAAATTGACAATAATATGTACACGATAAAGTTTCATACAAGGTGTGAAAAATAKAGTTTTGTACTTTTATTCTTTTCATTTATAGGTCACAYCAACTCTCRTCTTTGGTAAGATCCTCTTCAAGGAAARTGCYTAGTKTTTTCCACTTTTTGAGAAAKCAYTTTCTTTCCYRTSTAAAGAAAGTKATTTACRTTTTTCTTTAAGAAAAGTGTTTTTTCCCAATAACAATTCGAATGTGCTCATTKGTGAAAGCATGGGAGTCTTCCTCTAGATTCACAACTAAGATGCACATGATAGAATTTGATATAAAATGTTCACAATAAAGTTGTGTACTTTTGATCTTTTCATATCTTTCCTTGTCACTTGCATTTGTGACTTCCAAATTGACAACTAAGATGCACAGAAGAATGTTTCATCTAAAATATGCATAATAGAGTTTCGTACTTTCATTCTTTTCCTTGTTACTTGCATTTGTGACTTACCTTTCTCTTAATGAAAAGTGATTTTTCCCAATAACAAATGGAATGTGTACATTGGTAAATGGATGTGAGCATCGTGCTAATTGACAACTAAGATGTATACAATAGAGTTTCATATAAGATGTGTACATAGAGTTTTGTACTTTTCCTTTTTTCATTTACCTTTGTATTCTCACTTGCATTTGTGACTTATTTTTTTCTTCAATAAAATAACAGTTGGAATGTGCACATTGATAAAAGCTTATAAGCCTTCCTCCAAATTGCCAATAAGATGTACACGATAAAGTTCTATATAAGATGTGATCAATTGACTTTCTGTACTTTTATTCTTTTAATTTATAGGTCATATCAACTCTTTCCTTTGGTAAGATCTTTTTCAGGAAAATAACTCATTTTTTCCACTTTTGAGAAAGTGTTTTCTTTCCTCTGTAAATAAAGTGACTTACTTTTTCCTTTAAGAAAAATTATTTTTCCAATAATGATTGTAATGTGCACATTAGTAAAAGCATGTGAGTGTTCCTCCAAATTGACATCTAAGATGCACATGATAGAGTTTCATATAAAATGTGCACAATAAAGTTGTGAACTTTTGTTATTTTCATTTATCTTTCCTTGTCACTGGCATTTGTGACTTCCAAATTGACAACTAAGATGAACATTAGAGCATTTCATATAAAATGTGCACAATAGAGTTTCATAGTTTTGTTCTTTTCCTTGTCACTTGCATTTGTGACTTACTTTTTTCTTTATGAAAAGTGATTTTTCCCAATAACAATTGAAATGTGCACAATGGTAACGGCACACAAGCGTTACTCCAAATTGACAACTAAGATGTACACAATAGATTTTCATATAAGATGTGTACATATATTTTTGTACGTTTGTTTTTCTAATTTATCTTTTCCTTCTCACTTGCATTATTGACTTACTTTTTCCTTTAAGAAAAATTATTTTTTCTAATAACGATTGGAACATGCACATTGGTAAAAGCATATAATCTTTCGTCCAAATTGACAATAAGATGTACACAATAAAGTTTCATGTAAATGTGCATAATAGAGTTTTTGTACTATTATTCTTTTCGTTTATAGGTCACATCAACTCTTTCCCTTGGTAAGATCCTCTTCAAGAAAAGTGGTCAGTTTTTCCACTTTTGAGAAAGAGTTTTCTTTCCCGTGTAAAGAAAGTGACTTTTTTTCCTTTAATAAAAGTCTTTTTCTAGACAACAATTGTGATGTGCACAATGGTAAAATCATGTAATTATTTCTCCAAATTGATAACTAAGATGCCCATGATAGAGTTTCATATACAATGTGCACAATAAAGTTTTGTACTTTTGTTTTTTTCATTTATCTGTCCTTGTCACTTACATTTGAGACTTCCAAGTTGACAACTAAGATGCACATGGGAGCATTTCATACAAAATGTGCACAACAAATTTTCGTACTTTTGTTCTTTTCCTCATGACTTACATTCGGCACTCACTCTTCTCTTATGAAAAGTGATTTTTTCCTATAACAATTGGAATGTGTACATTAGTAAAAGCATGCAAGTATTCCTCCAAATTGACAACTAAAATGTACACAATAGAGTTTTGTATAAGATGTGTACATAGAGTTTTGTACTTTTTGTCTTTACATTTATCTTTTTCTTCTCACTTGCCTTTGTGACTTACGTTTTCCTTCAAAAAAATTGATTTTCTCCAATAACAATTGGAAAGTGCACATTGGTAAATACATATAAGCCTTCCTCCAAATTGACAATAAGGTGTACACTATAAAGTTTTGCACAATTGAGTTTATGTACTTTTATTCTTTTCATTTATAGTTCATATCAACTCCTACCTTTGGTAAGATTCTCTTCAAGAAAAGCACTCATTTTTTCCACTTTTGAGAAAGCATTTTCTTTCCCTCGCAAAGAAGGTGACTTATTTTTTCCTTTAAGAAAAGTGTTTTTTCCAATAACAATTGTAATGTGAACATTGGTAAAAGAATGCAAGTATTCCTCCAAATTGACATCTAATATTCACATGATAGAGTTTCATATAAAATGTGCACAAAAAAGTTGTGTACTTTTGTTCTTTTCATATATCTTTCCTTGTAACTTGAATTTGTGACTTTCAAAATGACAACTAAGATGCACATGAGAGAATTTCATATAAATGTGCACAATATAGTTTCATACTTTTGTTCTTTTCCTTGTCACTTGCATTTGTGACTAACTCTTTTATTTATGAAAAGTGATTTTTCCCAATAACAATTGGAATGTGCACATTTGTAAAGGCATGCGAGAGTTCCCCTAAATTGACAACTAAGATGTACACAATATAGTTTCACACAAGATGTGTACATAGAGTTTTGAACTTTTGTTTTTTTCTCATTTATCGTTTCCTTCTCACTTGCATTTTTACTTAAGTTTTTCTTTAAGAAAAATGCTTTTCTCCAATAACAATTGCAATGTGTACATTGGTAAAAGAACATAATCCCTCCTCGAAATTGACAATAAGATGTACATGATAAATTTTCATATTAAATGTGCATAATAGAGTTGTAATACTATTAATATTTTCATATATAGGCCACTATTGGACACACCGACCACACTGAGAGGGGCGGTGAATCAGTGTTGGGCTCTTTTCAAACTTTTCCCTTCACAAAACTTCTTAGTTAGCAATCACCATTTACTCATCACTTATTACTGTCATTTATAACTAGTTAGATGTGAACATATATCAACAACATATACCACCAGCATATATCATCAATAATTCATCACCACAAGGAACACAAAGAACATAATATGCATGTACAATTCTATTTTTATTATAGACTACAATCCTTGGGTTATCAACAACAACTGAATAGAGTTACAATTCCACAAGAGCACCAGCTCTACAATGCAAGACTCGGCTTACACAACTCAACACCAACTGAGAAGAGGAATCAATCCTCAACATATACCAATCTGTCAATAGGTACGCGAGCTGTCTGTAGTGCAACACGCGTATGTAATACAGCCTGTTTATGCCTTAGGGTTTTCTCTCTATGAAAAACTCATATCATTTGTAGCCTTCAATCACATCTACATATGTCTTTCATCGTCCCATCTGAACCATAACCAATCACAACACATCTATGCTCTCCAACAACTTACTCATGCTCTTCAACCATACAATATGAATGTTATTCAATCATGTATAAGCAACTAGTATACTATGGAAATCATATCAATACTGTATCGTAAGAGTGGTTCTCACTCTATCAATCAACCAACATAACCATATCGCAGAAACCATACCAAGAATGCCTCAATCATTCACCATACAATAAACAAGAGTATACATCAATACAACTATGTAACCATACCATAGTTTCTATCGCAGATCTGAGCCCATGGAATGCAGATCTAGAACTTGCTTCAGACTTCAAGAAACTGGCATCAACTCACACTCAAGTCTCCATGACTTCATCCAACTGCATGCGCTCTGCCTTCATTCATCCCCTTGCTATGCTCTTCAAGCTATGCTCAAGAGATGATTTTCACAAGAGACCTTTGCATCCTATTTATACTCTCCAAGTAGCTTCCTTAGAAGCATCTTCTAGGCCACTTTGTCCACATAGTCACGTATGTCCAATTTTTTCCAATTTGCCACTTGTCCATGTATCCAATAGCCACTTGACCACTTAACCCATTTTCCTCATTTTAGGGTTAACCTTCTTATAACCACTTTCCATAATTATAAAGTTCTCCATTTACTTTATTATTTAAATAATCCTCCTTGACTTTGTCACTTCACTCTATGTCCAATTTTACCCAATTTGCCACTTGTCCATGTATCCAATAGCCACTTGACCACTTAACCCATTTTCCTCATTTTAGGGTTAACCTTCTTATAACCGCTTTCCATAATTAGAAATTTCTCCATTTACTTTATTATTTAAATAATCCTCCTTGACTTTGTCACTTAACTTTATTATTTAAATAATCCTCTTTAATTTTGTCACTTCACTTTATTATTTAAATAATCCTCTTTGAATTTGTCACTTCACTTTATTATTTAAATAATCCTCTTTGATTCTGTCACTTCACTTTATTATTTAAATAATCTCTTCTTTGCAAGCACTTTGATTTCTTTGACCTTTTGGGGCTTCAAGCCAACATATGAGGGTCCTCCAACTTCGTAAGGCCATAACTCTCAAACCGTGAGGAGTTATGTGGCGTTCCACATACCACCGGAAATTTCTTGACAAGCACTATCCATATAAGATAGTTTCATTGACAAATTCAATGATATTCATCTCATTATTCCATAATTAAGCATGGGTTCTCTAACCATACTACTAGGATAACTCAATCACAAAGTGTCTTCCTGTGTGAGCTTTCACCATAAGGGGACCACATTTGGAGTTCACCGCAAAGCGTCTTCCCATGAGGGATTTCACCATAAGGGGACCACTTTGGAGTTCATCCATTTGTACAACCATGATCTTTGCAGTTCACCACAAATCATCTTTCCATGAGGGATTTCACCATAAGGGGACAAATTTGGAGTTCATCCATTTGTACAACCATGAAAAGACAATAATGAGTCATCTTTACATCAATCCAACCACAACTCATTGATCCATCTTCATATATACATACTACTATGACTCCTCTTGACATCAATCCATTGACATCAAGGTCAATACATGATCCATCAATCAAGGTCAATACATGATCCATCAATCACTACAACAATATACTATGAAAATACATTGTTCCTTTGACATCAATCCTTTGGAATCAATAACAACATGATCCAACAATAACCCCCTTTGGCATTGATGGTAATACCAACATTGATGTCAACACCAATCATTGATGGCAACATGTAGACAAGGAATTTATCAACATCAATAGGCATCTCAATCACATCAATGTGACTATCTCTCCCACTTTGACATCAATGGAAAAGGGCCATTCTCCCCTTAGGGATTCTCCCCCTGCCTAAACTCTTCTTGGGGTTGCTCCCCCTATCTGAATTCCTTTGATCTTCCTTTAAATAATCTCTCCCCTTTTGAACAAGGGATATCATTGTGATGTATATCTCATGCTCCCCCTGTGACCATCTCTCCCCCTTGAACTATGCCTATGTTCACTTTCTCCAAGTATAAGTCTCTTTTTCAAGTATTTATCTTTGCATTTGATAAATCTCTCCTTCTAGAATCATGGGAAGAAGAATGACTTCCCCTATGGGTATGTCTCCCCCTATCTTCTTTGCAATATGAACAATATGTTTCTACTGCAAATGATATTGCTCAACCGAAACATACATCAACTGCTCTTTCTATGACGATCCTTGGACCTGTCCATGCATCAAACCCATGCCATACCATACATCATGAAGAAAACATTAACCAAGTACATCCTGTGCCAACCATTCACAATACCCATGTACATCAATACCATATAATATTCCATAAGATATCATCAATGGAGTGCATCAACCATATGCCTCTACCAATCATGCCAACCATGTGCCTCAAACAAGTTTCATATCACTCATGATATGCCTCTACCAAGAACCAAGTGCCACAATCAAGTATCTTAATCAATGAAGTGTCTCAACTATATCATCCATACATCAAAAAGTGCACCAAACATGTATCACCACTTGTACCAAGCAAGTGCATCAACCATGCACCAATACCACAACAAGATGAACTACAATCAAGATGTGTCCTCATGCATGTATGCCATATCCACCATAAAACATGTGCCAATCATATTGCTTGTAGGTGCCTCTAACAATGTACCAATCATGCATCTAAGATAGTCTTTCAACACTCAACCATATATCACCACCATACATACAACAATTATGTATGCCAACATGTAATCATGAAAACCTGCAACAAACATGTCAGACCCTGCAAAAAACCATGGCATACCCTGCAACAAACCATGTCAGACCCTGCAAAACAGAGTTATACCATCATACCGTGTTGCAACTCATATGCATAGCCCTTTTCCCAAGGCTTTATACCACAAATATGCGGCCTGTTGCATAGCCAATTCGCGTATGTACGCGACCTATTCATAGGTCATCTTGCATATGTACGCGACTGTTACCATTGTAACCTGCGTATGCTTCTGAAGATGACAAACTTGAGCTTCCCTTAAGGTTGCCATTCTGTTCTAACTGTTCAGTTTTATTTACCCACTTTTGAAGGTATCCCGGTTTTTCAGAACTTGAGCTTTGAGCTTCCATATTTTCAAAAATATTGTCCTTCCTAACTTCATGCCTTCTTCTAGTCATGCTATATGAAGTCCTCGTCATGGAATTTATTCTTGTGTTCCAGCAATCCTGGGATTTGTGGACAAATCCACTACAGTTATAGCATCTCATGGCGTGACAATGAGTAGCAATATGTCCTACTTTATTACATCTCCAACACCTTAGGGTGTTATGAAATCTTTCACTATATTTCCTTGCATAATATCTGCATTCCAAAGATTTGTGACCATATTCATTACATGAGTAACATTGACCATGAAAAACATTTTCATACCTTTTGTTTGGTGTCCATATCGAAAGTGTCTCTCTTATTTGAGGTGTAAAGATGGCTTCTTGATGTCTTCCTTGCTTTGTTCTTTTGAAACTTTCCTTTCCTTGTGTAGATGATTGACTTGCAACTTTATTCCCATCCTTTGAGAGTGAGGGACTTACCTCATGCTTCTTTGAAGTGCTTGTTTCAACATGTGTAGTTTCTTTCTTGTATCCATGACCTGATTTATCATTTGGTGATCTTTGACTATTCAAGATCTCATTCAAGATTGTTGAGCTATTCAAGAATTTGTTTTACTTCTTTACTTTCTTTCTAATATTAACAACTTCAGCTTCCAACTTATGACATGACTCTTCCTTTTCATTTACTTGATTCCTTAGTAATTCCTCTACCCTTTTGGCTTCTTCAATTTGGGCTTTGAGATGAAAACAAAATTTAAGAATTTTTCTTATCTCATCATCTAGATTCCTATTCTCTTCTATTTCATTCTTTAGTCTTTTGATCTCTTCTTCTTTTTCTTCTAATTGAGTCTTTTTACTTTCTTCTTGTTCCTTGAGCATTTCCTTTAATTTCAAGATATGCCTTTGATTCTTTTTAAGAAACTTTTTAGTGTTATCAGAAAGATAACTATATTCTATGTAACAATGGCCATAGTTGTATTCAAATAGACCCCATTCTACTTTCCTTTTAAGCTCTAATATTTCTTCTTCTACTTCTTCCATGGGATAACTATTATTTAATTCTACACATAGTATCTCTAGATTTTCTTCTTCACTTGTAGAGAAATATTCAACATCATCACATTTTGAATCATTGCAAATGGAGGGTTTTGTAGTTTCTTTACCTTCATTGTTCTTGATGGAGTTGTCTTTAAGGTATTCCTTTTTGCTTTGGTATGTCTCCTCTAGATTTAGCCATAGATCCTTAGCGGAAGTGCATTGTCCCATTCTTTCTATGATAGAACTTGAGATTCCACTCAGAATGGTCTTGAGAGCCAATGCATCATTCTTTTTTTCTTCCCTTTGAGCTGCAAACTTTTAATTGTTCTTCAAAGGAATTGATTCACCAATAGTTGTTTTCCAAACACCCACTCCTATTTCCTTCAAATGCACCTTCACTTCTATTCTCCATGTAGAATAGTTTTCCTCATCAAGGATTGGAACTTCATCATCCATTTGTGTGTCCATGGATCTCCTCCAAGATTGTTAAGGCTTATAGTGAAGGTTGGCTCTAAAACCAATTGTTGGACACATCAACCATACTGAGAGGGGGGGTGAATCAGTGTAGGGATCTTTTCAAGCTTTTCACTTCACAAAAATTCTTAGTTAGCAATCACCATTTACTCATTACTTATTACTGTCATCTATAACCAGTTGGATGTGAAAATATATCAACAACATATACTAGTGACATATATCATCAATAAGTCATCACCACAAGGAACACAAAGAATACAATATGTATGTACAATTCTCTTTTTATTATGGACTACAATCCTTGGGTTATTAGCAACAATTGAATAGAGTTACAACTCCACAAGAGCACCAGCTCTATAATGCAAGACTCAGCTTATATAACTCAACACCAATTGAGAAGAAGAATCAATCCTCAACAGATACCAATCTATCAACAGGTACGCGACCTGTCAACAGGTACACGACCTATCAGTGGTGCAACACACGTATGTACTACAGCCTGTGTATGCCTTAAGGTTTTCTCTCGATAAAAAAATAAGATCCTTTGCAGCCTTCAGTCACATCTACTTCTGCCTTTCATTGTCCCATATGAACCATAACAAATAACAACACATATATGCTCTCCAACAACTTACTCATGCTCCTCAACCATACAATATGAATGATATTCAATCATGTATAAGAAACTAGTATACTATGGAATTCATACCAGTACTGTATTGTAAGAGAGTTGCTCAATCTATCAATCAACCAACATAACCATATCACAACATCCATACCAAGAATGCCTCAAGCATTCACCATACAATAAGCAAGAGTATCCATCAAGACAACTATGTAACCATACCAGTATTTCTATGACAGATCTAAGCCCATGGAACGTAGATATGGAACTTGCTTCAGACTTCAAGAACCTGGCATCATCTCACACTCAAGTCTTCGTGACTTCATCCAACTGTACGTGCTCTGCCTTCCTTCAACCCCTTTCTATGCTCTTCAAGCTATGCTCAAGAGATGATTTTCACAAGAGACCTTTGCTTCTTATTTATACTCTCTAAGTAGCTTTCTTAGAAGCATCTTCTAAGCCACTTTGTCCACATAGTCACCTATGTCCCTTTTTCCCCCAATTTGCCACTTGTCCATGTATCCAATAGCCACTTGACCACTTAAACCATTTCCCTCATTTTAGGTTTAACCTTCTTATAACCACTTTCCATAAGTATAAAGTTCTCCATTTACTTTATTATTTAAATAATCCTCCTTGACTTTGTCACTTCACTTTATTATTTAAATAATCCTATTTGATTTTGTCACTTCACTTTAATATTTAAATA